>CM071642.1:3466072-3617995 GCA_036419045.1 Scirpophaga incertulas
CGTGGATTCGGGATTGGGTGTATAGAGGGTTAAGGGTCATAGCTTTTGCCCACGGCTACATATACGCGGAAGTCGGTTTATGGTGCGAAGATTTTATCGCGCTTCCCGTGGGACTATCCGTTTTTCCGAGATAAAAAATGCCGCAAAACTTCTCAAGAATCACTCTATCTATTGATGAAAACCGCATAAAAATCTGTGCAGTAGTTTTTGAGCGAAGCCTTTATTGCGCATCCCGTGGGATCTGCCGATTTTTCCGGGATAAAACGTAGCCTATGTTACTCGGGGAGAATGTAGCTTTCCAAAGGTGAAAGAATTTTTGAAATCGGTCCAGTAGTTTAAGCGTGAAGAGGTAACAAACAAACAAACAAACAAACAAATAAACAAACAAACAAACAAACACACTTTCGCATTTATAATATTAGTTGGGATAATTGATTAAGAGTGATGTCTGTATGTCATTTATAACTTTATAGCAAAAACCATAGGAACTGGCTGAACCAGCACCATAGAAGGCTCTAACCTTCTACAGCATATGCTGAGCCATTCTGTTTTGTCCCTAATATATTTACTTATACTTTTTTAATTTTATATTTGTTTTAAGATAAATTATAATTTCATGTGTGTGTGTGTATGAAAATTTTTGGGCAATAATCGTTTATATTATTAACATTGACAGTGACATTATAAAACTCAAAACCCCACTTCATCTTCTAATAAATCTAATATAACAATATCAAAACATTCTTCCAATAAGTAAATATAAAGACAGCTCACATCATTCTTTTAAACTCATAATTAGAGATCGGATAATCGGATGCATATTTACCTAAAGTTAGTTTAAGACAAAGTATGGAAACGGCTTTTTATTGTTTTGTTAAATAAAAATCCCGAGAATGCGGAATTGGATAGCCGGATGTTTATTTATTTACCTAATTTAGTTTTTGACAAAGTATGGAACTGTTTTTTTATTTTATTTCCATAAATAAAAATCCCGGAATTCCGGTCGCTAGTAGTCTGTACTTGCTCACAACTGCCGTCTCACTCATACTCATTAAATCGGAAGTTAACTCAGAGTGAGATACTAGACCATACTTACGCCCGGGCACCATTTCTGTTTTTTATTCAATTATTTAATTGATTATTGTTTTAGTCAAACTAGCTCACTACTTTCGTATAACACTCTTTATGTAATAAATCGTACATTCATAAATCGCACGGGGAACTGAAACTAAACTTCATGTAAATACGTATGCATAGTTGTATAAATGAACCCGGAGTCTAGGTCTTTTGAAATAAATACCACGTGCTAATTTAGTAATTATTAAAACAATATCACTACGTTAAATTTGCAGTCCCGTATTTTCCCGGGATTTTTATTTGACAAAATGTATTTTAAAAAGCCGCTTCCATAATTTGTGAGCCAAAAATTAACTTATTTATTTATTTATTTATTTATTTATTTATTTATTTATTAGAGATAACAAACAGTTACAATATATATAGTATATTTAGTTCACAGAATACAAGCATGCCAATACTGCAACCACAACGTTATCCACACATTAAAAAACAAAAATTGTGCGCTACATATGACCTCGGCACCACACAGCACACACACACTCACACATACTCACACACATCTATACATACACCATGAACAGAATCTAATTTGTTTTATTTTTTATATTTAAAATAAAACAAAACAAAAAAAAAAATAAAACAAATTAAGTTAATATATAAACTATACAACATTTAACTAATTAATATAATTACAATTATATGATTAGATGTTAGTGCTTGAATCTTAAAGTAATATTTTTAACAATTCTAATTTAAATATGTGTTTTGACAGATTAAATATATCTACGGATACAAACATACAATTATAATTTTTCAAAATTCGATTTAGAGGACAGCGCAGTCCAGTGTTTGTACGACAAACACTGATAGCAAATAAGTTGTCAACACGGACCTTACGCTTAAGAGCGGATCTCGGAACTGTGTAATAATTTTACTAGTAAGGTCCATGCAGTCAAACCCATTGTTAATAATTTCGTACAAAACATTCATCTCCAGGTACCTACGTCTGTCCTCCAAAGACAACATTTTATACTTTTTAAGAAGCTGCGAATAGGATAAAGTTTGCCTACAACATCTGTAATGCATGGTTCGTAAGAATTTCTGTTGAACTTTCTCAATCTCCTCTCCACATACTTCATATAGAATGGACTCCAGATCGCAGCTGCATATTCTAATTGTGAACGAACAAGAGACTTATATAAATAGAGAAAAGTAGTAGGTCGCTTAAACTCGACAGAGGATCTCATGACGAACCCGTACATTTTAAATGCCTTGCATACTATATATTGAATATGCTGATCCATAATTAACTTACTGTCAAATAAAACTCCAAGATCCCTTATGGAAGAAACATTACTCAAGGCAGTATTAGAAAGATGATAATTAAATTGAATAACTTTAATATTCTTGGTAAATCGAATAAAATTACATTTCGGGATACTGAATCGTAGTCTATTATTAAAACAATAAGCACTGAGTCTATCAAGGTCCTCTTGAAACAAACGACAGTCATCAACAGATTTTATGCATTTGTACAGTTTTAAATCATCCGCGTACAGAAGAAATTCCGAATATTTAAAACATCGCTTAATATCATTTATGTACAAAATGAATAAAAGAGGTCCCAGTATAGATCCTTGAGGAACACCTGAAGATATATTCACACTGTTAGATTGATATCCATTAACCACCACCTTTTGCGATCTATTAGTTATATACGAGGTAAACCATCGAAGAAGATTGCCACGGATACCATTATAAGCTAATTTATTAAGGAGAATTTCATGGTCTACCTTGTCAAATGCCTTTTTAAAGTCAGTATAAACTGCATCTATTTGAATTCTTTTATCTATATTTTCAAAAATGAAATTTGCAAATGTGAGTAAGTTGGAAGTAGTAGATCGACGCTTGACAAAACCGTGCTGTTGAGGAATTATATTTTGGTGTAGGATAGGATAAATTTCCTTATGCACAAGTTTTTCGAACACTTTTGACAGAGTGGAAAGGATTGAGATGGGCCGATAGTTTTCCACGTCATGCTTAGATCCTCCTTTATGTACCGGGACAATGTTAGCTCGCTTCCAAATCTCCGGGAATACACCATTACGTAAACAACTGTTGTAAATTATGTAAAGCGGCACACACACGGCTTTGGCAGTGTTCTTAAAGAAAATAGACGGAAGACCATCAGGACCAGCCCCCTTAGATGTATCAAGTAGCTCTAGTTCCTTTTTTATTTTGTGTTCTTCTATATGCAAATCACAAATCAGATTGTCATTGTTATCATTTATTTGCTCTGGAGCCTTCCATTCTGACAATGTCACTGTTGAGGGTTCAAATACGGACTCGAAAAAACTGGAAAAATAATTACAAATAATATTTGGATTATTTGACTTATCATCATGATACTGCATCGGTGTTGGAATGCCAGCTTTATCTTTACGATTAGAAATAAAGGTCCAAAAATGTTTAATGTTATTCCCTATATTGGCCTCCACTGTGCTGATGTATGACAAATAACAAGAATGACAAAGTGATTTAAAGGTGGACCTATACTCTGAAAATACATTGTAGTCTCTGATATTACCAAATTTCCTCCATCTAATCCATGCCTTCCTCTTCTTTCGGTGTAATGTGATAAGTTTTTGCGTGAACCAAATAGGATAATCGGAGGATCGTTGTTGTGCGTAAGGTGTATGGGCACTAATAATTTTGTTCAGTGTATTGTAAAAAGTATCCAGAGCAACATTAGGAGGTAAGTCATTAAGTATATCACTCCAATTTGAATGAGTAATATCTTTATTTATGAGTTCATAGTTTGCTCGATGGAAATTGTATTTTGGTGTTGGTTTTTGTTTTATAATATGTGATGTGACGCAATCTATGAGAGTAATTAGAAGAGGAGGGTGGTATGGATCAATTGGAAGCAGAGCATCTTTTGCCTCTTCCACACAACAGCCGCCATTGGAAATACACAAATCTAGTATTTTGCCTGTGCTATTAGAAATAGTATTATATTGATGAGCATCAAGTTCGGACATTAATTGCTGTAATTCAGAACACACAGCGGATGATCCAGTGCAGATTATGTCACGTGTATTACTGAGGCTTAAGGAGTCTGGATGATTCCATGTAATATCTGGGAGATTGTAGTCTCCTATGATATACATTTTTGTTATATTAGGATCAGTAGCTATATTCCTCAGCGAGTCAAAATGAGCTCCGTATATATTACCGGCAACTTTCGGAGGTATATATGCTGCACTAATTGCATGTAGATTAGTTTTGTTTGCACTAAGAATACCTATAATCACGTGATCTATTATAGCGGCTTCGGATATATTTACAAAGCGATCCAGTAAGACTGGACCAAGATTAGATAGAACAGCAATAAGTACACCTCCACCGTCGCGCTTCAGAGAGATGTCTCTGTTTCTATCACACCTAAACACTGTATAGCGATTATCTATGAATTCACTATTGGCAATATCAGACACTAACCAGGTTTCAGTAAGAATAATAATATCGTAGGAAAATGACAAAATATTCATATATAGGGTATGGAGTTTTGTTCGCATACCACGACAATTTTGGTAGTAGACCGATAAACGTCCAGCGTCATCCATAATCACCAATATTTGTTATAAATTCATATAACATATTATTGTATTGGTTCATAAAGTAAATAAATTTAGCAATAGTAAAAACTTTTAGGCAGATCACAAAAATCTGTAAGTTAGAATTCGCTAACAATTTTAAATTGTCTCTTGGGCCGGAATACGCTCTATATGGGAGGAGACTGAGATAATACCGCACATATTTATAGAAGTGTAAAACATAATATTCGCAGCATAACACAAACACAACCTTCATAAATAGAATTGAAAACTTAATGGATAAAAAATAATTACGACTTAATCTTACATATATTTTAGTACGAAACATTAATAGATTCAGAACACATGAAGAAGAAACATATCGCGACAATATAAAATATATAACATCGTTTATATATGAACATATGACCATAGGAACATTATACATAACAATATACAAACACATAAAGTCTGAAAAATACACATGATACACGAAAAGGACATTAAGCAGAGAAACAGAGAACTTTAGGTAAATATGCATCCGATTATCCGATCTCTACTCATAATACTATATTTAAATTTTGACAAATAGCTAATAATCATAGACAAAATTCCAACCTCTAACAAATATTGCCTATAGAACTACAAAAAAACTTCTAACACAGCTAAATTACAGTTACCGATATCAAATATGTACTATGTAATGTGTCTGTGCCGGTGGAATAACACACCCGGACCCAAATCAATATCCAGACGGACTCACGTTGCAATTCCTACCTTTACTTACAATTTAACCCGCCTGTTGTCCGATGGCGCTGTCAGTTAGCTGCATCACGGTAACATTATAGATCAGTTGGAAGTATATAGACAGACCAGAATCTTCCGCTATAAACCCTTCCACACCGCCTTCAGCGAATAACTCCAATCCAAATCGGCAGAGGATACGCAGACCGCGTCACGTCCTTAGCGACCCTCCTAATCGCTAACGCAGGACCTTCAAGACCTGCAAGCGGCGGCGTCTGAGCCGTCGCCTCTTTTGTCTCCCCTTAATCGGCAGCCTTCTGCTTAGCCACGAGTAGGTTCTCTGTCAACATAGGCCGGTCCCACTTTGGTATACCGTGCCTCTTCTAGTGCATATGCCCTCCCCATGGGGCAGCGCTAACCGTACCTCTCCTGAGGTGCGGCTCTCCGTCAATTCAAGCCAGTGGGGTCATTAGGACCAAAGCCTTAGGCTGAGTTTAGACGGTAGGTCTGTTGGGTCGAGCCGCCTCGATTCACCAGGAGTCCGACATAATCACCGCATCTCTATTTACCGTTGCGGTGGTCCATGATGGATTCTCAGCCTCCTCTCCTGAGGAAAAAAAAATCCGCTATAAGTAGATCTAATAGTATTTATTAGTACTATGTAATCCGTATTGGCACCGTCATGTCGCTCAATTTTTTAATCTCTGCACCCAGTGCAAAGCAAATATGACATGTTATATATACATAAAAAGAATGTTGGAGTGTGCAAAGCTGTTTTGTTTTATTGATTACTTTTTATTTATGACAGTCTTTTTTCACGACTGTAGTTTCAGTTATTTAATTGTCACAGCAAAAAGTAACCACTTTATTACAACGACAACTCTTATCAGGAAAGATTGAAGTTCCATTCTTTTAGAAGCTTTGCCACTACGCGAACGAGATGACGCGTGGGTAATGATACTCTGTTTATTTGTTTTTAACAAATATTATCGAATCGTATAATTCCGATTAGAGTTTTGAGAAATTTCCGTAAACCACCCAACAAAACCTTCAATTATGCATCGACCCTACATCTCCATATCTAACTTTCACCAACTATATTTTCAGAGGATACAAGTGTTAGTTATAAGTTAATAATATTGAAACTGAGTATTAAATTATTATTTTGAACTGAATAAGCACTACCTCCACGAAGACCACAGGACAATAAAAAAGACTGGAAATGGGGGTGCTAGGCTATTTAAATGCTCTACAATGCGGTGGGGGTAAAATCTTTTTCAACAGCGGCATAGGAAAACGAGGTGGTCAAACGAGAGTCTAATCACTGGACTGATTCCGGGCCCACACCTAATTGAATATTTATTGATCAGTAATTGATGAGTAATTAAAAACATAACTTTTATCGCCATAAACTCGCCTGCTCCAATGCAGAATTATTTTCTCGGCTAAGAATTCTATTATAAAATTTAGCGAATGTCAATGAATTTCCGTCCCCACCATCAATGTTCTACAATGACGTATCAATAGATACGAGTACATCTCTACGAGGCTGTGTTGAGACGTGCCGTAAAAAGTTTTTTACGGCACGGCCTGATGATAAGCAATAACCGTTGTCCATAGACACCAGCAACACCAGAAGAGGCAGATGCGTTGCCGGCCTTTTAAAGGGAATAAAGGGGGAAGGGGGGTTTGGGCCTCCGATACCCTCACTCACTCGGCGAAACACAGCGCAAGCGCTATTTTACGCCGGTTTTCTGTGAGGCCGTGGTATCACTCCGGTCGAGCTGGCCCAATTCGTGCCTGAAAGATACTCATGTCAATTGCACATTCAAATAACATCTATTTGATCCAGCGGCTGACGATATAGCGTTACAAAATATTTTTTGTGATTAAAGTTTTTTGGTATTTTGATTATTTATCAAAATGTGTTGTCATAACAATATAATGTAGTAATATGCTAAATTAATCAAAATAATACTGACCTTTAAAAATTATGTTATTTCCAAAGAATCTTTTACTCCCAATTTCAACGTCTTACAACTCTTTCTTCCCATCAAAAAGTCTTTTTGCAGACTCTATACAAAAGGTTCCCAAGCTTGTTTGTATTGTAGACCCTTTGCCTTGTTTTCAGGTTTTCAGGTTTTACTTTTGCTTACATTCTACAGTCCACAAAATGTTATAAACATATATAATATTTGTTTAGTAATATTTGTTTAGAAGATAGTATAACGTAAGTATTTAAATAGATACTATCAGTGTATATTGAGATTCGTTATCATGAACCCCCATTTTCATGTCATGGACCCCAATTTTTTTTTTCAGATTGCCATAGGCGGTGGTCGATATAGACCACTTTGTGAATCACTGCTCTAGACTATCTGTTTTTTTTTTAATTTTGTTGAAATCAGTTCAGTCGTTTAGGCGTTTAGGGTGACAAACAGACAGAGTTACTTGCACAATTATAACATTAGTAAGTAAGGATTTATTGCTTTCGACATAAAATACTGAGCCTAGTTTAATAAATAGACAAAAGTAAACACATTGCCGCCATATGCGGGTAGTTTGGAGAAGTTTTCTGAATTTTTTTGTCACCACTATTTACCTTGCGTCGATTTAGTTGGTCCTTTCGAAAAAGGATCTCGAACCCTTCCTAGTATACTGGGCTGTAACTGTTCAACGATATACATAGCTAGCACTTAGTACATGTTACCATGGTAACCAATTATAATGCTCTCCCGTCAGTTTCATACTATCGACACTATACATTAATTTATAGTATTGAAATTTATCATTTAATATTGACCTTCAGAGTTTCTTGTCTTTTCTCAAGAAAGTTCTCGAACAGGTAAAGTAAATTTTAAACTGTAGAGTAAATTTTTGTTATTGTTCGTATGCACGTGCAGAATTTCCATTATCTTAAACTTGTATCTCTTTTGACACCGATAAGTACCTGTTTGTTTTTTTTTTTATTTCTTAACTAGCTGTGCCCGCGACTTCGTCCGCGTGGAATAGTTATTTTGCGCACCTCAGCTGTTACCCGATCTTGACAACGCGACATATCCAAATTTGGTACCATAAAAACGGTCATTGTGACTAAACCTTAAAAGATAGACATATGCCGTCGCGGACTTTTTTTTAGATCATGTATAGAGGAATAATTCTTTCATACATATTTTTTGTGTATCTTGAACCGTTTTCGCAGCGCACGCAAAGAAAGCCTTCAAAAATGAATAATTTTCCCCGTTTTTTACACATTTACCGCTCTGTCTTTGCTCCTATTGGTCATAGCGTAATGTTATTTAGCCTATAGCCTTCCTCGATAAATGGACTATCCAACAAAAAAAGAATTATTCAAATCGCACCAGTAGTTTCGGAGATTAGCGCGTTCAAACAAACAAACAAACAAACAAACAAACTCTTCAGCTTTATTATATTAGTATAGATTTTTACCGAGGCTTTGAACTCTTTGACGACCTCCATAGTCGAGTGGATAGTACACCGGTTTCAAGGTGTCGCCATCTCTGAGGTCCCGGGTTCGAGTCCCGGTGGGGGCATATGTTTGTGTGATGAATGCGAGCATTTGTACCTTAGTCATGGTTGTTGATATATATTTCTATAAAAATTATTTATATAATATATATATATCTATCCGTTACCCTAGATCCCATAGCACAAGCCTTACAGAGCTTACCTTGGGCTAGGCTAATTGGTGTGAGTGTAACAAATATTTATTTATTTATTGGGTGAACATGTCAGCCTCATAGGAATAATGACATATTTATATAACATACACACTTTACACATACACAATTGTTATATACACAAATATTAGTTTGCCTCCTCAAAGGACAAGCAAACAAACATGTATAATTTTTTGGCTAAACTGGACAATGGTTCCGTCAGCAAACAATTTATATTGCCATTAGCCAAATCCATTCCCACGAGGAGTCTTTCTCTTAGCTCAGAGTTTCGGGCACATTCCAACAACACGTAATAAACATCATCGATCCTTTTTTTTTTTTTTTTTTTTTTTTTGTTTCCCTGAGGAAAATGCATTAAATTGCATACCCCGGCTGTGGCGAGCCGGGGTTATGTGGGGCTCTCCTCCCCAGAAGGGGGAGGCCTACCCACTAAAAACCTCAGGGATGGCCTTCCTCAGGCATGTAGGGAGCCCCTGGGAACAGAAAGCTTCTTCCGGGAACCCCCAGCCTCCGCTCCCCCGTCGACACAGGGGAGCCCTCCTCGGGGAGGCTTACTACCTCCCCCGGTCTCCTCCACCGACGACGCCCCCCGGCCACGGAAGGGGCGTGGTACATCCCGGGTCGCCGTAGCAGTCGCGACTTACTCGCGCCCGCCGGCGACCCGCGGCGGCGCCGCAGCTGTGCTACCGAGCCCGGCGCCGCCTTCTTCGAGCGGGATCGGCCATCTCCCGACCCCGCTCGGCGGCCTCCTTCTGGAGCATCACTGCTTCACAGAAGGAGGCCACAGCCCTCCAACCTCCCTCGTCCGCCAGCATTGCCGCAATCAATGCCGGCGGAGACAGATCTCGCCCGATCTCTGCGACCAAGACTCGGCGCTCGGAGGCCCACGCGGGGCACTCCGCCAGCGTGTGCTGGGCCGAGTCAAGGTCGGATGCGCAGTGGTGACAATGTGTCGATCCCTCCCGTCCTATTCGACACAGATACTCACCGAAGCAGCCGTGCCCGGTGAGTATCTGAGTCAATCGGTAGGTGACCTCCTCCTTCCCGTGGAGCCAAGCTTCGAGGTGCGGGAGTACGGCACCGACGGCCCGCTGGCGCGCGCAGATCCGTAATTCGAGCTGCGCACGCCAGGCCGCCACAATCCGTCGGTGCCACTCCCGCTTAGGCACTTCGTGCGCGGGTTCCGGGGCGCTCCCCCATCGCCCCCCCGGCCGACACGCCGCGACGCATACGTCGCCGCGTACATGCCGGCCAGGATGTCGAATGGGGGGGAGCGTCCAGAACTGTCGCCGCCTCGTACGAGATTGTACGGTAGCCTCGTACGATCCGTATGGCCATTATCCGCTGCAGGCTCCGTAGCAGAGCTCTGCAGCGGGGGGACCTCGCGCAGTCTTGCGACCACACGGGAGCCCCATACATGGCCACGGATCGCACGACGCCCTCGTACAGGCGGCGAACTCCATCCCTCGGTCCCCCGAGATTGGGCAGCAGGCGATGCAATGCGCCCGCCACCCTTTTGGCTCGGGGGACCAACCGCACGAAAACATCATCGATCCTGGAACACAGCTGGTTATCGCACAAAGGTGAGGATTTCACACCAAGATGATAAAACTCTGTTTATGTTGAATAAAACAAACTGATTTCTTTAACTTACGTAAATGCTCTGGGCTATATTCCTTATACGTCCCTATTCCACGTACATATTATTATTTTCACAAAAACAAGTATAGCCGCCTAATCGCCGTAAAATTACATCAAATATATAAATTGGAATAATGGCATATTAAACACTCGTCAATGAAAGGAAATAATAAATCACAAATAAATATTTTGTTTCACATCTTCTTTTCTCTTGCCCTGTTACCAATTTTATTTGGGGTCGGTGCACTCTTCCAGTCTCCTTTCCGTTTATTAAATAATCTTCTAATAATTTTAATTGATTTTTTTTTATAAAGTTTACAAATACATTTAACGTTAATAACTATATTAGTTGAAGGATGTCATCACTTCATCACAACGTTCTCAAAGCTGCTCGTTGGGATTTTTTTCTGACCAGTAAATACCCAGGATGCGAAGACATTGAATGGGAGGCTGTCGCCTCCTTCTGCGAGAGCGTCATCTCACTGAAGGAGGCCGCGGAGGGGTAGCGGGAGGAGGACGTCGAGGCCGCTCCCCTCCGCCGCAGACGGATTGGTAGGCGAAGGCGGGCACACGCAAGCGCGGTGTTGCCTGTCTAGTGACCCTACCGCGAGGCTGCGTGCGCGTCCGGCTAATCGCGCTCGCCGTGGTGAAGTCTCTCTGTCTGAGGGACTGTCCTGGGGCTCTCGGACAGTCCCTCCCTTGGTGGTGGCTTGACCAACTCTTGGTCGAGCCGGCCCCGGGACACATGGCGGTCGAATCGCGAGAGCGCACTCCGCCATGTGCCCCGTATGGGCCCAGAGAACTCGGGGGGTTTTAGTGGGTAGGCCGGTCCTCTTGACCGGAGAGACCCACACACGGCCGCGTCTTGCCCTCAAAAAAAGAAAAGATGCGAAGACATCGGTTGACGAAAACCGTAGTCTGTGCGAGATGTCCTTTGTGTCCTTCCTCATCTCACACCCGTACAGTACACGGATTTCACGTTAGGTCGAAATATCTTGAGCCTATTTGAGAGAAATTTGAGATAAGAGAGCACAATTAAGAAATCTTCAGTTATTATCACGCGCGTGTATGTTATTATAGTTTAGGGAGATCAACTCATTAGTCGTACGTTGCCTTTTACGTTTTTACAGTAAAATTTTGTTGGGGTGTAACTATTAACTCTAACTTATTTATTTAAAGCAGAAATATGTTAGTAAGGTAGTAATGAAAATACTGCTGCAGCATTCAATAGTAGACTATTTATTACAAAAAAAATACAACATAAATCGACTTGTGCGAAATCAAAAGTTTCATATCTCAGCATATACTCTGCGTCGCGATACTGTGAATCCGCCAATATTGTAATAGCAGCTACTATAATAGCAGGGCATTGCCGTTTTGAATATCCGCCATTTTGTAATTTATAAACTTTTACTAAAACTGAATTAAACATTTCATAATAGAGATGAGACACGCTGCGAAAATCTGAACGATAAGAAAATCAAACTCGACTTTAATTTTATAAGTAAAGTTATGGAAGGGTCTTAAAAGCGGCAACTTTCGGAAGCTGCGATGGGCTATTGTCAATGCACACCATAATTTAGGCGCTTGACGTCCCTATGGAAATAATTTAATAAGTCAACCGAACACCTGATTTTATAATTTGTATTATTACAATTTATTATCTTTTAGATATTAATTGCAAATACGTAATTGGTCCGTAAGTAACACGGAAACTAAACTTTATCAACAATATCATAACATTCTTCTAATACTAACAAAACCATATATATATATATATATATATATATAATATATATATATATATTAAAAGTTATAGATACCCAATTTTCTGCTATTTTATCGCGATGAATTTAAAAGCTTTTAAATGACTCTGAAATCAATATACATTTGTCTGTCTTTAAAAAAATTATTGCTTTATTATTTATTACTGAAAAAAAAACATCGATAGTTTTCTGGTTTCGGCACTGGTGTTCAAATCGAGAAATCCGGGAGCTAGCTGTCGCTCCTGCAATATATTAATATTTTTCGTTTTTAAAATTTTATAAGTACATTTACCTAACGAATCAAAAACTTTGTCAGGCAGACCAACCCGAGTCGGGCAGCGTGGTTGCCTAACATCCTAAACAGTTGAAAAGTTACACTGGTTCCTACACAGTTATAAATGTCTCCAAAGCAGTTATAAATGTATAAATTCTCAAATATCAGAGGAAACTTCCCATTTTATTATAAAACAAAAACGTAAGGTTACATCATTATGTCTCTTACCATCTGTCCGGATGTAGCTGACATATCTGGCTTTTTACGATCCCTTCCGCACTTTTTTTACGTGTCCGGTCGGTTCGGCATTTCATAGGCTTCTTTTGTCTATGATTGACCGCGATCCTTTCTGCGTAATCGCGTCCAATTAAATGTTACATTTCAAATTCTATTATTTGGATATAATTCACTAACAGATAACTATAATATGATGTATAAATAATGAATATTTCTTACACTCACACCAATAGGCCTAGTCCAAAGGACATATGGGCGCAATTTCATTAGATTTGTTATTTTTATTATTAAAACAATGAAATAAGAATTTTTAATAGTTTTTTGTTAATTAGTGGCGCAACAAAATAATCATATTTCCGTTTTCAACTGGCATCTAGCATTGTTGTACGTACTAAATTTCAGATACCTAATGCTTAAATTTTTTTTTTTCAAATATTTGTTACACTTACACCAATTAGCATAGCCCAAACTAAGCTCTGTAAGGCTTGTGATATGGGATCTAGGGTAACGGATATACATACATATATTATAGATATATAAATAATTTTTATTGAAATATATATCAACAACCATGACTAAGGTACAAATGCTCGCATTCATCACACAAACATCTGCCCCCACCGGGACTCGAACCCGGGACCTCAGAGATAGCGACACCTTGAAACCGGTGTACTATCCACTCGACTATGGAGGTCGTCAAATATTATTGTTCGAGTTATTAATATACCACGATGTATTTGTTGTAATGTTTAATTAATTTAATAAATAATTATGACGTATATAATATGTTAGTATTACTAATAGAAGTAATACCTTCTAATTTATATCCTACATTTGCTCCCTTTCCTTGGTACCGCCAAACAATCATGCAAAGTTTTAATAAGTATTAAAATTAACTCACTGTTAATTTTAATTAACTGTCACTGTAATTCATTGAATGTTTGAATATTTTATTATTTTTTGTTTGACTGTTACAGTTTTTTTTATCGTGTTTTTTTTTAATTTTAATAAGGATATTTCATCTAATTAATAACTTTAAAATTAATTTAAAATTACACACAATTAATTACAGTTATTGTAATTATCTACAATATCTGGTTGCTTGTTTTACTTAGTTAAGCTTAACTTCTAGAAATAAATGTAAAATGTATTTGACTCGAACCTATAGATTAGATAGATTGCTGTACCACTTTCGGGGATTATCCTCCTCAAGAAATTTTGGCGCTTAAAAGTGTCTAAATCATTATAAAATTGCGTTGGTGTTGGAGTCTGCCTTTGAATTTTTCGCAACTCGGGACCTCAAAGATGGTGACACTTTTCTTTTGAGGGGAAATGCTCCTTTTGCACCGTGACACAGCGCTGGCAAGGCGCGGCCGTGTGGAGACACACTCTCCGGTTGGAGAGGACCGGCCTGCCCACTAAAGCCCCCCAAAGTTCTGTAGGAGTTCGCGATTCTACCGCCATGAAACATGGCGACACCTAGAAACCCGTGTACTAACCATTAGACTATGGAACTCCTTAACACATATGTATATATGATTTGGTTTGACAAGGGGACAATCCTGGAACTAAATATTTCTATCAACCTAAGCTTCAGTATCATACAACAAACTTGCACCATAAGAGCGACGAATGTTGCTATGACGACGTTGCACTGCACATTCTATAAGTTACACGTAAATAATAAACATCATTTAAGTATATGACCAAAGTTACAGATGCACTAAATTTCTCGCAAAGGTTAAAGTGGCGTTGGGCAGGACACGTGGCCAGGATTCAGACCGAGGACCGATGGACTTCTCGACTGACGTCATGACGCGGCCCTGCCGGTATAAGAAAGACCAATAACTCGTTAGGAAAACGACATAATAAAAATTGTTGGAAAAAACTGGATGACAATAGCCAAAGATAGGGAGGGGCACAAATGGAAAAGTCTGGAGGAGGCCTTCAACCTCATTTAAAGAGGGGTTCTTGCATGCCTGCATGTTCAATTAAAAATAAAAATTTTAATTAATTAAATGATTAAATATAAACTGAAATCTAATTCGCAAATGAAATTCTTATATCTAAAAATCAAATCCTTTATGTAAATTTAAATTGTAATCTAATATTTTATGCAAGAAATAAAAGGCTTTTTATTTTATTTTATTTTTATTTATTAATTAAGTATATGAAACTGATATTGTTAGAAATTAATATTCCTTAACGGGGCATATAAAATGTATACATGGAAAAAAAACAGTGATAGTCGGTTTTTTCGAGCTTTACTCCTCCCATATTACAAAATCGAATTTTTTCATTGGGAAGAGATGCTATACCCTGGAAAAAATTTGTCTATCTTCTCTCCCAGATCTCAAACTATCTAATTATCAAATTAAACCAAAATCATAATAAACAGACAGACAGTTACTTTCACGTTAACATTAAGAAGGTCAACAAATTATAGGAATTATTTGTACTGTAATTGAAGAAGAATAATCACATAATAATTTTATGTATAATAATTGTATTATTTTCTAAAGCTATAAATGCCTAATAATAAAATAAGTAGGAGTCTTAAATGAAGAATAAATAAGTTTAGTTAGTACTTTTTGTTTCATATAAAATGATTTTATTTTGATTCATTTGAAATACTCGTAGTTATTGAATATTAATGTTAAACATGAGATTAAAGCAAAAAATATTTAATCTTCTTAAAATATTTAATCTTTTCATAAAATCTATTAGATTAATCATAAAATCGCAAACATAGAAATTAAATTAACACCCTTATGTCCCTTTTGTATAGGAAAATAATTAATATCTTTCATACTAAGTATGAAAGATATTATTTATTTTCCGATACAAAAAAATATTTATAAATTAAAAATGTCTAAAAAATATGACAGTAGTTTTTGTATTGAAGCATGAATTGAAAGCTTGAAGGCATCGATCCCCAGCATCGAACCTTTGGTTTCATTGGAACAGTTCCAAGACCATAGTTCACTAATATACAGTTCAATAATTATACATTGAAATTGTCCAAAAGAAATGTGATTTAAGCCATCTATCACCCCCAGCATAGAACGGAACGGGATCCGGTTGAGGCAGCCTTCGAACCGCTGTCAATTCCTATAATTAATGTTTCAGCCAGGTGATTAGGTAAGTCTTCAATATAAGTAATCATTAAGGAGAGGAAATATACTTTTATATCTATAAACGAATTTCTTCACAGAACTTTCAATATTGAAGTTGATTGAATTCAGAGAATTCATTGTATAAACTAATTGAATGATGATTTTAGGTTTTACCTTTTGACAGTTAAATGTGAATTTAAAAACTAATACTTATTGAGGTGGTACTATGATATCGACACTAGGTTAATATATATCATGGCTGTAGAATCGCGAAAGCGTCCCCGTCATGTGCCCCGCATGGGCCTGGAGAACTCAGGGGGGTTTTAGTGGGTAGGCCGGTCCTGTTAAAAATATCCTCCATAGTCCTGTGTTTTCTCGTTAAAAAATAGTCTGTCCTTCCTCTAGCTCAAGACTATCTGCGTACCCATTTAAATCGATTTAGTGGTTTCAGCGCATGAAAACAGAGTTACTTTCTCATTAAACAGAAACAGAAACAGAAACAAAAAGTATATTTCTAACTTTTGTCAAGATTTAAACTGTCTGAACCATCTTGCAGTGTTTTGTATTTATTCGTGACTTTTCCTATCGTCTGCTATAAGAGCCGATAGGATTCTGTTCCATCAGACAATAATGCAGCGCAATAAATTAACAATTTCAGAGTTTAAATTTTTTCATAAATATTGAAGTGCGTACTTATTGTGTAATGCGGGAAAAAAAAATTTTTGTTTCATCAATAAAAGGCAAAGTGGACGAAATTAAGTACAAAAAAATAGCAGTTCAAATAATTTAATAACATCGCTGTAATAACACAAGGTACAGGCGACATCACGATAACGCTTGAAATTCACTACAAAAACCATTGTTACCACGGCTGACATAAGAGCAATCTAAAAATGCACATGTTACTTCAAACGTATTGTCTTTTGTACTTACCGCATAATTTTTACACGCACGAGTGGTCTCCTGAAATAATACGAGCCAGTATTTTTTCACGCTCCCACTTCGTTTGTAGAAAGTAGTCAAAATATTTGTATTTTAATTAAAACGTGGAGTATCCGCCACGATTTCTGTTTGTTTTGTTCTTTGAGCACACGATTCGATTTAATCATTTATTGTTAATTATTCTCCTTTGTTTATTATTAGTCTGCGGTATTCATTTGCTGGTTTAATACTTACATAGCATTTAATATAGCACTCATAGTTTAATATAATAGCATTATTAAGACTTTATGCTTTAAGTACAAACTTTTACTGCAATTAAAATTTGCTGCTGTCTCCTCTATTTCCTTGGTTCTATACATTCGCATCTTCATAGACAATACTTATATTTGTCTATGAAGTATTTTTTTTAGTCAGAAGATGCAGAGACATTTCGAAAGATATGAATGATCAAATGTAAAATTTCCAAATAATTTCATTGTGCATTAAATTTCAATATTATAATAAATAAATAAGTTGTATCTTATTTTTTTTATAATATTTAGTTTTTCAATCAAATAACATATCGAAGTAAATCTCAACTTTTAAAGCAACACTTTTGGTTTATTCTAACACCAAATCTTTTCAAGGCCTTCCTCAAAAATATTTCTCCGTTCCAACGTTTCCTTTAACAAATAGTCAATCAAGTTGTGGAAGGACAACGCTGTAGTCTCCTGCAATATGCTTGCCTTTTTCGCCCCAATAATACACTGCTATTTGAGGATCTTCAAAATTCTGTCAAACAAATATAACAATTCACTGTCAAATCATTTCGATGTCAGTTTTTCAAATATAAACGATTGAAGATTATATGGACGGATTTGCTGTCTAAATTCTAAATTTAGCAATGAAATTGTCTATTTTACCTCTAAATTATTAATTCACAATCTTTAGGTAAAATTTTTAATGCAACATAACCTACACAAATCTAGGTTTAATTTTCCTTTGACTGGAATATTTTAAAACTCAGTTATTCGTATTCGAATGATAATCAACTCCATTACCGTTTGTTCTGTTCAAATAACTAGCTGGCGCATTTAGATATTTTTTGTTTTTCTTTCTTTTCTTCCGCGTAGAGAATTCATTGTTTAAGTAGTATTTAACATTATTAAAAAAACACTGTGACGACTAAAGGACTTAAATTAACATTAACTACGTCAATTACTGCCGTGAATTTAAATGTGTTTTTCAAGCCTGTAAAAAAGATTTCTTTAATTCTAGAATTAAGCATTTTTCTTATTAATTTGACGGCTTGCCAAATAACATTGTATACTAAATTGGTTTGATCGATAAGTGATAATTTTATATAGTGTCAACGATGTATAAAAAATGTCTGAAATTGTTAAATCAATACTTGCTACGTATATCTTAAATATTTTTAATGTAACCTCTTTATTTGATTTGAACTATGAATATAACTTAAATTCAATTTAATGGCTTAGGTTAAGCTAAAATAAGGTTAATTTTCACATGATAGAGTGTTTTATATGTCACGAGAATACATGCAACCGCGTGAAATATACGGAGGATTTATGTCTCTATTTGCTTAACTCGCACGTGTGAATTAAGCGCCATACATTTTATTTTATTACTCTCATAAACATGGCGCTCATGGTTTACATTAAGACAGCAAAAGAGTCGTATTATCGCAGGATATCCCAACAATAGCTAATACATTATATTGTGTGACAATCTTTATTATAAAAAATGCTCTTCCATCATCACGACTCATCTGACTACATCCTACGATGATCCTACGACATTTATATGTAAGCATACACATGACAGCATAAAATTATATTTATCACATCGATAATTATATATATAATGTACTATTGTAACTAACAATTAAGTAAATAAAATTAGATCTTCAGAGTTTCTCGACTAGTCTTCTCGAGAAGGCTCTCCTAATTGCTAAACCTTTTTTTAACTATTTATTATTGACCGCCAATCAGAAGCGCACTAACGCGACTGTTAAAATTTATAATATACTGATTTTAAACAATGGTTTATACAAATCTTAACACATACATAACAAATGCCTCTGTAAACACTAACACTCTTACTTTTTGCTACATCGTAGTCAGCGAGCCGTAGTAACGTAACTTATAATGTAGTCGCCGACTCGTAATGTTAGTAGCTGTCGTAGATCAATTATTAACAGTTTACTCAAGTCGTTCACTCGTAGCGCCAATAAACTTCAAAAGCTATCGCAGGCGAAGTTTTAGTGAAGTCATATACTTAATAATATATAATAATAATAATAAACGTTTCTTATCCAAAAACCTATCAATTTTCACAAACACACAAATAAAATTATAATTTAAACAAATTTGGGACAAGAGGAAGCTAGATCAGCATATACTGCACAAGGTTAAGGCCTTTTACAGCACTGTTTTTCAGTCAGTTCCTGTACCTTTGAATGAGTACCGTTGAAATAGTGGGTAATAGTTTGTATAGCAAGTACATCATTTTAGAGAAAATACGTTTGAAACAAATTTTTAGGCTTTTGATTAAATAAATACATTAGTATTTTTTCTTACCGTGAAAAGAATAAAAATATAGAATGATACATTTGTTTGTGTAGGCTCAGAAGCGACTGAACTGATTTTGATAAAAGTAGGGATAGGAATAGTTTGTATAAATTTAACCCGTCAAAGTTGGGGATGAAACTTTTTGTTTGAATAGGCTGACAAACTACTGAATTGAATTTGATGATATTTGATATAGAAATTGAGACCCAGAAAATTGGCGACATTCTTACTACGGGAAAATACATTTGTCTAGCGGGAAAGTCCGATAAAACAGTTGATCGGATTTTGATACAATTTAGTATGAGAACGAGAAAAAATACAAGATAATTTTATCGCATGAAAATATATATTTCCCTTTAGCAAATCCGATATAAGACGTAGCGGGCGGAAGTTAGTTTGATAATAACTTTATAGTGATATTAATATATTAATTTTTAATTTAGATTATAAACATGGTTATATTTATTTTACATACATTATATAAACTTAGAAAATAATTATTTATAACAAGGCTTAAAAGTAAACTTAACTATTTACACAAAACCAACTTAGTAACTTACCCATTAATAATAATAAAATTTGAATATAAATTTGGTTTATACAAATATTCTATATTTAATCGCGAATGCGCGCGGCTGTTTCTTACCTAGTCATTGCGCGAGCGCTACTATTGTATAGAAACCGGCTTGCCTGCGTGCGGCGCGGTGATAGTTGGTTGTTCACAAAAATTTGTACAACTTAGTATGCTTATTAGTATTGATTTCCATCACCTAGTTTTTAACAAGTTCGGTTGTGGCTATGGCGGTCGAATCGCGAGAGCGCACCCCGCCATGTGCCCCGTATGGACCCAGAGAACTCGGTGGGGTTTTAGTGGATAGGCCAGTCCTCTTGATCGGAGAGCCCCACACACGGCCGCACCTTGCCAGCACGGTGTTCCAAAAAAAAGTTCGGTTGTGGCTAACATTAAAAATAAATGTGTGAATTGCGACACCCATTAAAGCAGCTTCTGATAAGTTGAAATTTAAATTTCATCGAAACATTTATTCACAAGTTAATTTGAATAACTAAGAACTTAATTTATTAAGACATAAATTAAAGAAGTCAGTTGAACTGAGTTTTCATAATGAACTATTATTCACCATCACAATTATTGGCAAGCTGAGCTATCTGTGTAAACATTATCAAGCCATGGGACCATTACCGCCACGGCTGACGTAGTCTCGTCTGTCATCGGCGCAAACAAAGCGATACCATCTTTACACAGGAAACATGTCGTAAGCCAATATTTCTCTTTATTGTCATTGGCACCTTTATTGACCTGGAATTTTGTGTTAGGAATCGATACTTTATTGACTTCTATACTTTTTCGTTGACGACCTTCATAGTCGAGTACTACGTTTCAAGGTATCACCATCTCTGAGGTCCCGGGTTCGAGTCCCGGTGGGAACAGATGTTTATGTGATGAATGCAAGCTTTTGTACCTTAATCATCATTATATTTATATATATATATATATATATATATATATATATATATGTGTCTATCCGTTACCCTATGTTTACGCCAAAAACCGACTTCGCGCGCGCTCGCTAGTAGATATTAGTTATAGCCCAATAAAAATAAATCTTTTTTAAATAACTATGCAATTCGCAAACATGAAACGGAACGTCAAAAAAACATAGAGGTGGGACATCGAATAATCGGCGGCCATCTTGTGATTACCTGACAATCGCGTCAGTACGAGTGTGTCAGCCTTGTATGCGAGTTGTGTTTTCATCGATTTTTGCGTGGTGTTCTGTTATTGTTGTTATTGTTGACTGTTGTTGCTGTTTTTGTTTAAGTTTTTGTTGTTATTTTTTTGGCAAAATGCCGAAAAAATCACAGGTAAACACTTGACTATATTTCTACTATACCTACATAATATTATATACATAAGATAAATGCATTGATCAACAAAAACTTTCAATATAATACAGAAACACTAATGATACTCAAAGTTTTGGTAGTAAGATAATATCGATTTCATTTCCATATAAAGTATAATCGATTACCAGAAACAATCGATTTTATTTCACTGTAGGACCTCTCTACAAGTGTCGAAATCGAACTGTCACAGAGATCATCTTATTTGAAATGGACTATAGTGTGTTACAACGTGGGGGTTGAACTGACGCTACAATAACACACTGACCTATACGCGACCCGTTACCTTTACATTTTTATTTCCATTTATTGTGAGTGTACCTAAACTGTGCTAGAATATTGAAGAGAAGAGAAGAATACAGTGGGTAATTCCTATGGTCGATCTAAGGTTTTCCGAAGGCGTAATTATAACGCGGGAATAGTTTGATTTGACATTCAACAAACAACGATAATAGGGCCAAGCACGTTGTTTATATCAATTTTTTCCTAACACCGTAGATCTCATAACATAAGACTTACAGAGCTTAGTTTGGGCTAGGCTAATTGGTGTAAGAAGTATTTATTTGTTATACTTAATTTAGGCATGTCAATATTTATAACATAAAATTAACTTGATATTAACTCTTCGATTATTAAATCGTGTCTTAAATCAACATACATGTCTTACAATTAAAGACATGTATGTATGTAATCCAAATTATTACATCCTTGTACTTTTCACGCAGTTACAGAACACGATTATATTGTACATATAATAATATGATTATTATAAAAATATAATAATTTAATCGCTGAAATTTTTATTTCAGGTCACTAAATTATCTCTTTTGGTCTCGGGCGGTTTCCACTTTGTTAGTTTTTCTCATTTCCTTTCACATTTACTTGAAGCATCTTTTGATGCTCCCACAGCACTCAGTGCGGTGAACTATTTCACAATATTTGTGAATGTAATATTTTTAGATTTTAGTGTAAGTTTAAATAACTGTATATTATTTTTAATTTTTTAGAGAAAATTTTATTAATTCTACTAATAAAATGGAGCTTGTTGTCTGAAAAATAAAGTTATTGTTATTTGTTTGATGGAAAATTTTAAATAAAAATATAAAACAATCTGCAATTTATTATTGTTCTATTGTCTCATACAAAAATGGAATAACAAGATATTTACTAAAATTTATTAACACTTATAAATTATATATTATCACTTATAATGTTGTCATACTTATAAATGTAATGTATTTTTTTTTTAATTCTACTTTTAAAAAAATATTATTATTTGTTAGGCATACATGATAATTTGTCAACTTCGATCACCAAAAGCTATGGATGCTCGATAAAGGGTTTGTCTTTCGATTTCGATTTCGATTCCTCAATAATATTCCAATATTCGAATATTCCTGAGCTATTCTTGTAATCAACCCTCTTAGTCGAACCTTACGACATCCACTTTAATCAGGTGCGTTCTCAATTAAATTATGTACAGCGCAACCGGCCGAAAATACGGCATGTAAATAAATTTTCTTATTAAAATTAATGACGCCATTAGCTTAACTTCACGGCATAACTTGTTTATGGCGACCTAACGCGTATATTAAACTAATTTTGACGTAGCGTAGTTCTGCAGTATTAGTTTTTAGAATAATTACCTCATTTGAGTTAAAGCAACATATTATTAATGAAAAATACCTTATCGTCTCAACTATTCGAAAATTAAATTCTTTTCCGATTTGGGTTTTTATGAGTTTTTTTATACCACGATAGTGGCAAAAGAATTACGACCAACCTGACATTAATCTGTCCATAGCCTATTGAATTGTTTTTCATTTAGAATTCTAAACAATCTTTTAAAATGTTATTCACAAAAATACAAATACTTTTAAAAACTAATGCATACTTATCTGTTACTCTGGATCCTATAACACAAGCCTTAAAATGCTTTCTTTAGGACAGGCTATGGTGTAAGTGTGAGAAATATTTATATCAATTTATCGGTTGTAAATGTAAATTTTCTTGTCTGATGTGGTTATTTGCGTACCGCCATGTCAGTTAAAATAACATTTTCAGTCAGGAAATTGCCATATGATTTATAGGAGCATTATACAATTAGTTTGCATTAGTTTGAACTATGGGAATAGTAATTTAGTTCCATTTTTTAGATAACTCAAGTGTGTCACGTTTTAAATAACATCTTTTAGATAATTATAAAAAATTAAAAAAATAATCAACTTGTTAAAAATTTTGTTTTATTTTAAGTTTATAATTTTGATGGCGGCTTAATCATGAAGTTTATGACCGTGAATATAATATGATTTGTAAAAACTGATAAATTTTACGTTCAGCTGCACTAAAACATTGCGTACTCGTATACACTGGATTGAATTGAATATATACATTGAATTGGAACTGGATATGTATATATTGAATTTGAATTATACTGGATGGAGCCCGCGACTTCGCCTGCGCAGGATTAGTATTTCGAGTAGCTTATAGAGATGTGTCAATCTTTACAGAAACGACTCAGTAAGTCGTTTCTTCCAAGTGATTCACTGATTCAAATCTCTAACAGCGCTTCAAATGAAGCATTCGCTCAATTGCATGTCGGTTTCAATCGGCACGCGGCCCTCGCACGATTGAGATAAATTCAAATTCAAATTCAAAATCATTTATTCAGTCTGGGCTGTTACAAGCACTTGTGAATGTCGAAAAGCTACGCCATCGGTTCGCAAATCTACGGCGGGAGACCTTGTACTGAGAAGAACCGGCAAGAAACTCAGCAACGGCTGTTTTTTTCCCTGTATTAAATAGATACAGAGTCGTCAATTTGGAAAATGACTTCAATATTGATAATTCATGAAGTCACTTTCCATTACATAATATAATTAATAAAAATTTATTTTGAAAACATGCCTATATTAGGAATACCGTGTCATACAGTTTTAAAAGAATATATTAAAGTTAAATTAAAATTATGATAAATACGAGTAGTACCCAGTATAGCAAAGAGCAGACTCATCTCCGCTGGCAGCACCCGTTCACGAGCATGACGCATGAACCAGTCATCGCTTCGCCCAACCATGTTTTAGGGAACGTAACGACCGCCTCACACGACACTGCCGAAGAGATTTTAATGAGATAAGTAAATAGTTCAGAGTCGGAGCGCTTTGGATCACGTCGCTCAATTGCATCTCGGTTTCATTCAATACGCGACGCTTACACGATTGACTCAGATCGGTCACTGATACAAAAGAATCAATATCAATCTTTAAATCAGTGTATTTGTATCATATATCAGAATATTTGTATCAGTGAAAGTGACGAGCGCTGAAAGAGGAAACTAATATAATAATATAGAGTTAATAATTATAATAGTTTACTGAATTATTGCTGTTTACGTTATCGCAGACATGAATATAATTAAAAGTTAAAGTTCCTACAGCAACTCCTGGTGTTTATTTTCATTTGAACCTAGTATGTCCCAAGTACAACTCGTACGGTCTAAGGTACTACGGTCTGTCTTTTCTAGCGAGTTTTGTTGTCAGCTTCATGAAAAATTCACAGATTTTATTAATGAACTATATAGTTGAATAATGGATCTTTCTATTATATGCATATTTGGCAGATCTTATTCTCACCATTTATTTAAAAATACGAAAATGTTAAAAACTGGCCTAAGTACAACAGGTTCCCCTATATTTCTAAAAATTGTAGCCTAAAATTGCTTGTAATTTCCAGATGAAAGCAGTCGCAAGTTATTTCTAGCTCGATTAAATAATTGTGTGATGTAAGAAAATGGTATTTGTGTTGCGAATTCTCATTGGGGAATGAAAACAATTTCATTTCGGATTTTCTGATGTTAATTTATTTGACGACAAACTGGTATCCGACACTTGCTCTGAGCAGAATAAGTATTTTATTTATTTATTTATTTCAGTAATCCAACAGCGTTACAATAAATATATGTCACAAATATTTTTATACATAGTAAGGCCAAAAACGGATTAGAAATTTAGATAACAATAATAACTTAAAGAGAACTACATTTCGTACTACAATACTATATAAGTCTGTTCCTATAGATAGATAGATAGATAACACTTTATTGTACATACACCACAAAACAGAGAGAAGAAAATAACAAAATACACTTAAAATTACTTGTACAATTGGCGGTCTTATCGCTCAAACAGCGATCTCTTCCAGACAACCTACGGACGGAGAGATATAAAGAACTGGAAAGACGAGGGTGTAAGATACTTACATATTGACAAATAATTTTTTAAAAATATACTGACAAAACATTATACTTAAAATCAAATAATAATGAGCTAACTGACTTACCTAACCTAAAGTAAAATATTATTATACAGAATATTATCGAACAGCCAATAAGCATAATCATACAGAATTACTTTATGTTAATGATATAATTTTTATTTATAAATAAATGTATGTATGAAGATGAAACGCGCTATGAAATCTAAAATTGATAAATATAATACGTAATACAAGCTGATAATAAGTAGCGCAACGATCGTATAAGCTAAAGAGATAAATAGTATTCCTTGACTTGGTTTTTAAAAGAATGTACCGTTTGTGCACGCCTAATACAAACTGAGAGAGAGTTCCACAGCCGAATGGCCTGCACAGTAAAAGAGGAACTGTAGAAACTGGTGCTATGTTGGGAAAATTCAAGAGTTAAATTCTCTGATGACCTTAACGAGTAATTGAAGCTGCTTAGAAAATTAAAACGTTCTTTTAAGTATTGTGGATAAGAGGGAGAGAATAGTATATTATATATTAATTAATTACAAAATAAAGTTTTAACATGTTATTTTCTAGTTGTGCATATGTGTGTCTTTCTGTGTGTGTGTGTGTGTGTGTGATTGTGTCTTATGTGCTTGTTTTGTGTGTATGCTTTCATCTTCGTATTTCATGATTAAGGCTGACTTATAGCTTCAAGGTGATATTTTTTTATTTAATTTTTTTTTTAAATTTGGAGATAAATAAACAAGGTCTAATTCAGAATATTGGCTGTTATATAAGCTTGGGTAGCTCGGCTTAAGACAGAGTTTTTAGCGTACCTCGTGTGGGGAACGTGGAAGAGTGGAGTATGTCTAGATCGACGGGAAGGTACACATATTTTATTTTTTTCTAATAGTTCAGGGCTGTATGTAGTTTAGCCTATGTGTTATTCTGATGTATAAGCTATATTGTAAAGTTTCATTAAAATCCATTCAGTAGTTTTTACGTGAAAGAATAATAATTATTCTTTATAAAATACTCAGAAGAATGAAACCGAGATGCAATTGAGCGACGTGATCCGAAGCGCTCCGACTCTGAACTACTCGTATTTACTTATCTCAATCGTGCGAGCGCTGCGTGCCGATTGAAACCGAGATGCAATTTAGCGAATGAATATTTATTTTACTCACACATAAGATATAATGGAAAAACAAGGAGACTATAAACTATGTAATAATAATAATAACAGCTTAACCTTAATGTGAGAGTCTGGAGTCTGAAATAAAGGATAAGCCTGGAGACCTATTTTTGAATTACGTACTCGTATGCGACTTCGAAATCACCGCTGACTAAATAGTCAGCGATGACTTTGAGGTCACGGATTCCTAAACATCCAATTTCGTAAGTCGATCGCAGAGCTGCCAACATAGATAAAGTACACACATATGTAAGGGTTCGGTACCACGCAGAATGTAGCCGCTGCCATAACTGTTGTACTTTCAATGTGTAATAAAAGTATTATATTAATTAAATACACTTTATTTTATATCACACGTATCGACTATAAAACTCGGTACAAGGAGGAAGAAGGAGAGGGGCAAATTGGTGTTGCTATTACTAAATAATTTTATAATGACAAGGTACAACACTCTCCTCCACTGAGAAATTTTGTTTACAATGACATTGAACAATAATTAACATTAGCATACAATGAAAGCCATAAATAACTTATTAGATATTGTGATTATCAAAATAACATCTTTGTTTTATAGTTTTATGAGATATATATACATATTTATTTAGTTTATTTTTAAGACTTCGATGGTTCATAAAATAAATGCCAAAAAATTAGAAAATCTATAAATAGTACAGAGTATGGTTTTATATAACATTTAATTGATTTGCGTGGCGTTTCCACACTTGACCCTCCACCTCTACCAAATAAGTGGTACCTGGCACTAAAATTCTTAATACACTTCCTTCAGACCATTGTTTGTGATTTTTTCTGAAATCTTTTACCATAACTTTACTACCAATGTTAACATTAATATTCCTATTACCTGCAGCATTTTTTAATTGTTTAATCTGGGATTCAACTTTTTGGTATATTGGAGCTGGCCTCAATAAAGATAATCTTGTCCTTAAATCCCTTCCCATCATTAACTTAGCAGGTGTAGCTCCAGTACTACGATGTGGGGTGGTTCTATAATCTATCAAAAATAAGCTAAGAGCATAGTTTTGTGATTTACCACTTTCCACAATTTTTGTCATATGGCTTTTAAAAGTCTCCACAAACCTCTCTGCAGCCCCATTGGTTGCAGGGAAATGTGGTGGTGTGAATGTGTGTTTCACTCCAGTAATATTGCAAAATTGTTGAAATTCTGTGCTCGTAAAAGAGGTACCATTATCAGTAACCAAGTGTACTGGAAAACCATATCGAACATAAAGTTCTTTAAATTTTGAAATTGTCAGTGTTGAACCAATATTATTCATAAGAAAAACCTCTGGCCATTTAGAAAAACTGTCAATTATAATTAAATACATTTTACCAAACAAAGGTCCAAGAAAATCTGCATGTATTCTAAACCATGGTCCTGGTGGTATAGGCCAACACTTTGGTACAGCTTTAGAAGGATTATGCCTATTTGTCTGGCAAATTGTACAAGATTTGGTTAATTTTTCTATTGCTTCATTCAACTTTGGCCACCAAAAATATGATTTTGCCAAGTCAATCATCCTAGAGCCACCAAAATGTGTTGCATGCAACTCATTTAATACAGATGCTCTTAAGCTACTTGGTATTATAATTCGGTGTCCCCACATTATGCAATCTCTATCCACACTAATTTCATGCCGTCTTAAATAAAAAGGTTTCATCTCAATTTCATTAGATACTGTTAGTTTCTCTGGCCACCCATCTTGGCAGTACATTAATATTTTTGACAAAATTTTATCTTTCTTTGATTCACTTTGTATAGTTTTCCAATTTAGAGCTTGCATATCTGAACTGTTTATATAATTGACATTAATATTCAACAAATTTTTATTGCAAAAATGGTTTATTTCAGTACTATCCATAATTGGTGACCGAGAAAGATAATCTGCCGGATTTATATCAGTCTTTATGTGTTTAATTGTATATGTGAATGCTGACAAAAATATTGCATAATGTTGTAGTCGCTTGGCAGCCATCTTGGGTATTGCTTTGTTAGGTCCAAATATTCTCACTAAGGCAGTATTATCAGTTTCTAACTCAAACTGTCTACCATAAGTATAATTATAAAATTTTGTAACACCAAACACCACTGCCAAGGCTTCCTTATCTAAAGTACAATACTTTTGTTCTCTATCAGTTAATTTTTTACTAGCAAATGCTATAGGTTTGATAGTTCCATCAGGATATCTATTAGATATCACGGCTGCTACACCATATGCTGAAGCATCACAGGTAAGTACTAATGGTAACTTTGTGTCATAATGGCTTAAGTTATTAGCAGAAGCAAGTTTTTCTTTAACTAAATTAAATGCCATTTGGCACTTTTCAGACCAAACAAATTTTCCTTTCTTCGTACATTCATATAAAGGATACAAAGTTGTAGCTAAGTCCTTCAAAAACCTAGAATAATAATTTATTTTTCCAAGAAAAGAACGCAACATTGTAATATTTTGAGGAGGCGGTAATTTAATTATGGGTGTAATATTTTCTTTTATTATTTGTATACCATTTTTACTGATATTATAACCAAAAACATCAAGACTTTTACGGAAAAATTTACATTTCTCAGCTTTTAATTTAAATTCACAATGCTTTAACTTTGATAACACTTGTTCTAGAGTATTTAACATTTCAGAATATTTTTTTCCACATAAATAAATATTATCAATGAATACTATAACATTAGGTATCTCTGCCAATGCTTGTGACATTAAACGTTGAAAGGAACCTGGACCTGTGTTTACACCAAACGGTAAATATTTATATTTGAATGTGCCAACCTCTGTTACAATGACTGTTAGTTCTTGTGAAGCCTCATCTAAAGGTGCTTGTAAGTATGCCTCTTTTAAATCTAACTCACAATAGTATTCACAACCTTTTAATATATCAAATATGGCCTCTATATGTGGCAGTGGGAAATGGTCAATCTCTAAGTGGGGGTTTAAGGTTACTTTGTAGTCACCACACAAACGGACCGATCCATCGCTTTTAAGTATTGGAACAACTGGTGTTCCCCAAGCACTATAATTTACTGATTCTATTCTATTATTTTCAAGTAATCTTTTAATTTCAAGATTGACTTTTTGTTTTAAAGCAAATGGCACTTGTCTTGCTGGTAAAAAACGTGGTTGTGCATTGTCTTTTAATTTTAAGGTTATACACTGACCCTTAAAATTTCCCCAACCTGGACTGAACACTTCTGAATATTTTTCTGTTATCATGCTAATTGGATCTTTAATTATATTTGACTTTAATTGTAAAGGCCACATACCAAATTTATTTAAAACATCTCTGCCTAATATACGAGGCTTATTATTTTCAACCACAAATAAATTTACAAAACTTTCTACATTATTTAAACACATTTTTATATTTTGTAAAATGCCCAGTGGCTTTGATGTAGTCTGGTCATAATTGGTAAAACAAACATTGCAGTTTTGAATTTTATTATTTAAGTTTAGAGATTCAACATCCTTTAACTTTATAGTTGTGGCTTCTGAACCAGTGTCCAACTCATAGTTCAAAACTAAATTTTCAATTTTTACACTTAATAAGCATGGAGGTATTTTGTTTTGATTTGACATACACACATACATATTGTAAGTATCATCAGACTCAGGAAAAAGTTTTTGTATACAATTTTCCATTTCATTAAATTCTACATCTTTTTGTGTTTTTTCAATATCACCAGACTCATCAACAACATCAACCAGACGCATTTTCCGATTTTTTGAACACATTTTAAATATATGTCCCTGTTGTCCACACTCTGAACAATATTTATTTTTAAGCCTACACTGTAATTTCAAATGATTGTTTTTTCCACAACAAAAACACAATAATTTAGTGTCCCGGAATGACTTAGTCACTTTTTTATTGTTGTTATAATATGATTTCTTACCTTCAGCTACATACTTGTTTTTTATCTGATACATACTGTTATTTTGGATTTCAACAGGTGTTAAATCTTTAGAATGAAGCAAAGCACTTTCCACTGTTCTGGCCAAATTGATTAATCGGTCCAAACCATTTTCATTACTTTTCAACAATTCAAACTTTATGAAAGATGATGACACTCCATCTATAAATTTTTCTTTCACCTGGTCTTCAAAATCCGTGAAGTTGCATTTTCTTGCAGCCTTCTTGAGTCGAATAACATAATTTTCTATCGATTCACCTGCGATTTGGTTACATTTACGAAAATCTACTCTATCCAGAACAGAAGATACAGACTTTGTATATCTTTCTTCCAATATTTTTAACAATTCCTTGAAAGTTTTGGTTGTCGGTTTATTTGGAGAACAAATATGACACAGAGTATCAAAGACTTTTGGGGTTAATTTCGTAATAAGTAATGCTACTTTCTTTTCCTCAGAAACGTCATTAAGTGTTATCAAACACTGTAATTGAGTATCAAATGTGTCAAAATCCTTTCCATCGAACGATTCAATGTTGTAATTAAGAGACATTTTAGTCTTGTTTACAGTTAATCTGGTTGCACTTTTAATATGTTCTCTTAAAACTTTTCTTAAGGAATCCACTGTGTAATCAGCTGGCACAACTATATTAAGTTCAGTGCAAAAACGTAACAATTTTTCTCTGTTTAATGTTTGGATAAATGAGGTTTTTTTTTCTAGAATGTCACTATTGTACTCTTCCAAAATCGACATTGACGTTTTGACGAAATGTACACATAAACAATCGTGAAGTTGTTACAACAGTTTTGCAGTTTGTAATGTTGGCAGACTTGCGCTGTGCGATGGTAGGAAATTGTGTGACTTGAAACTAACTTCACACTGAAGCCACTGATGCCGGTCTAATAATTCGCGTTTTTTCACTTTTTCTCAAAATCTTTAGCAAAATTTATTATCACGCGTTATCCGTTATTGCCTCGTCGCCATTTGTTGTACTTTCAATGTGTAATAAAAGTATTATATTAATTAAATACACTTTATTTTATACCACACGTATCGACTATAAAACTCGGTACAAGGAGGAAGAAGGAGAGGGGCAAATTGGTGTTGCTATTACTAAATAATTTTATAATGACAAGGTACAACAATAACCATTATGGTTATTATTGTATATATATATAGTAAATATATATAGTATATATATATATACTATATTTATATATATATATATATATATATATTTATATATATATATATATATATGTAGTCAACACAACAACTTCAGACTCTTGTCAATATGTTCTCTAAACAAAACACAGATAACATTTCCACAAGTATGACTTGATTACGAGTGGGTGAGGGCACTCGTAATGAAATCACATCCGTAACTAAGGTAGTCACATAAGTGATATTCAAAATTAAGAATTATTGAAAATCGGTGAATATTACTCACATCGGTAATTTCGAAGTCGCATACGTCATTCAAAAATAGGTCTCCAGCTGTACAGATCTGCAGGCTCCCTCAGTTCTAGGCATTTATGTTTTCTAAGATTATAAACGAATTATAGTTTAACAATCAACAACTAAGAACTAAAAAATAACAAATTTAAAATTGTAGGGTTAATAAATATACCAACTTATCTGTATATAACATTGTGGAACACGTGGTTATATAATGGTATATATGAATGAAACACACTAGCGATTAAAGGCTTGCTCCAAGAAGGATTCAGATTCGTGATAATTAAGGTTTTTAAGAACTATTTTTTGCTTTTCATAAATGTTTAAAATAGTTCTAGAATTTTAAGTTTTCTCCTTTGTTCTTTCGTTTAATATGTCTGCTAGAGGTTGGAATTTTGTCTATGATTAGCTATTTGTCAAAATTTAAATATAGTATTATGAGTTTAAAAGAATGAAGTGTGTCTTGTCTTGATATTTACTTATTGGAAGAATGTTCGGTTACGAGTATTGTTATATTAGTTTTATTAGAAGATGAAGTGGGGTTTGGAGTTTTATAATGTAACTATGTAAAAGTATGATTAAATTATATTGTGTGAGTGTAATAATCGTATTTATTTTATAAAGCATAAATTTACCCTACAAAAATGTCAAAGTATGAAAATTATTTTGTAGCCGACTTAACCTTTATGGTGCAAGGCTTAATAAGATTTAAAAAACAGTTTTTATGCCATTTAACTTTCAAGAATAACAATAATCGATCCAAAACAAACTGTATATATATACGTGTATATAACATATATGTTCTCTTCTATATAACTCAACTAATGAAATAGTATCACACAGACCAAATTGCTTAATAAATCTTGCATCAAGCGTCCGTAGCTATGACAAAACATGATAATTTATGAATTAGACAGAAAAATCGATGGAATACCGTGACTATATCAGCCGTTGTAAATAATTTGATAGTTTTTGTACTTCAACTGGTGTAATCTCTGATGGGGGTCGAACTTCGATCGACGCTCCTAGTTATTAATGCATGGATAATTTTATTATGTTCTAGCTTTCCCCCCGCGTTACGTTTTATTTTTTTTTTTATTCCATATGGTGGCAGACGAGCAAATGGCCCACCTGATGGTAAGTGGTAACCATCGCTCATGGATATCTGCAGTGCCAGAGGCACAGCTGAGCCGGCCTACCTGGAGAGAAATACTCTTTTTAAGCCTCGTTTGAAGTTAGACATATCGTAGCGCTCAGGAAACATCGCAGCTGGGAGCTCATTCCAGAGTTTGCATGTACGCGGAAGGAATGCACGCTGAAACCGAACTGTACTAAACACGATCGGTTCCAGGTGATATGCATGAACTCTACTGCCGTGGCGGGTGGTGCGATGGTAAAAAGGTGACGAAGGCACCATTGCAATTAGTTCCTCAGAGCACTCTCCGTTACAGAGCATACAGAGAGCCAAAGACACTCCGCTGCTCCAAGGTCTCTGTTGAGGCCGTAATATTGGAATCACCGATGATACGGAAAGCACGCCTTTGCAGGGAGTCAAAAGGGTTGAGTTGATATTTGGTGTGAGCAGTACTCCATATGCGGCCGTATTTGAGCTTCATAAAGCATCATACGCTGACTGGGCGTGAAGTACCGCTTCGCTCTGTTGAGAACACCCGATTTTTTACTTGCCATTTTGGCTTTGTCCTCCAAATGACTCCCTAACTGCACTGTGGCTGAAATTTCCACACCTAGAATCCCAATAGACTCGGACATACGAAGAGCGGCTCCCTGAAACTGAGGCACTACGATAAATGGGTCTTTCTTCGCAGTGAACGCGCACACTGTGTCTTCGTGGGGTTGAACTTGACTAAGTTCTTTGCACCCCATTCCGAGACTCGCCCTAGAGAGTCCTCGACTTCAGACACAAGTTGCAACCGTCTTTCATGTAGCAACATCCGGGGGATGTTCTGGTGGTTGGTATACGGCACATCACCCGTGCTGTCATCTGCATAACAAAGTATGTTCTCAATGGACAACATATCGTTGATGTGCAGAATGAACAGTGTCGGGGAGAGCACCGAACCTTGTGGAACGCCAGCGTTTATGGGCATGGTTTTCGAGCTGCAGCTATCAACGTCGACTTTAATACTCCTACCATCCAGGAAGCTGGCTATCCATTTGCAGAGTCCATCGGGGAATTCATATCATGGTAGCTTCGCCAGAAGACCTATGCCAGACCCTATCAAACGCCTTCGCGATATCCAGTCCAACGGCGAGAGCCTCGCCTTTGCCCTCCAAAGTTTCTGCCCAATGGTGCGTTAGGTAAACTAAAAGATCACCAGCTGAGCGCCCGTGACGGAAGCCGTATTGCCGGTCGCTGATTGAAGAGCACCAGCTGATTAGCTGGTGCTCTTCTAGGTACCGTAGAAGGCAGGTGTTGATGACCTTCTCCATAATTTTGGAGAGTAAGGACGTTATCGCGATTGGCCTGTAATTTGATGGGTCGGATCGGTCACCCTTTTTGGGGATTGGGTGGACGTGGGCGATCTTCCACGAAGATGGAACCCTTTTCTGCTGATAAAAAAGACGGTAAAGTCACATTAATACGGGGGTCAATTCAGGGGCACACGTCTTTAGCACCACTGCAGAGATGCCATCTGGCCCACTACACTTATGTACATTCAGGAGCTTGAGTTCCTGCGTAATGCGGATTTCCGGCAATAAACTTTCACACCGAGGGATGGTAGGTGGTGTGGCTCCTTCATCGTCCATAATCGAGTTAGAGGCAAAGAGTTCGACCAAGAGATTGGCCTTCTCTCTTGCGCTGTGGGCAAGACTGTTATTGGCTGCTCGCAGTGGTGGGAGACTGGACTGGCAGAAGTTCTGTTGCGCAGCTTTGGCGAGAGTGAGAGAGATGTAGGATTTTCCAAATAGAAAGATGTATTTTCCCACGCTAAATTATATCTTATGTTCCTTCCTTCGCATCAAACTGTTTGTCAGATTTTCTTACGGGAATAATATTGTTGTGGTTTTATGTGAGGTTCATATGGAAATGCAAATAAGATAATATCATATGTTCTATTTAATTAATATTCATTGACAACATCAAACAGAAATCAATCATACTTGACATAAAAATATAGAAGAATAAAAGCATAAACAATACTACGGTTTCATAACACATATATAATTTTTCCCGTGTTCCATGTTTAAACCTTCATAAAAATATTAAAGCTTTGCAACCATTTTCGCCAATTAGCAGCTGAAATGCCTTCTAGACTGAGAAGACTTAAATTACCTACGATATTTAATCGCGTGCTTGGGACTTCTACACTTTTGTGTGGCGGCGACGACATGGCGAACACAAGACAATCACTATTTATTTTGTTACTTCTGACACTATATAACGATGATATGGTTATTAAATATGTAAAATAACATTTGTTAATTAGAACATTTATTAGAATAATTAAGTAATTTACAATGCGCATGACAGACACAGATGATAGACCAATTACAAGTACAAGAAATCAACGACAAAAGACCAAAGGACGCTACCTAGTGATGTGATTACATAATTCAAATACTACTAGTGTTGTGACAATATTAATTATATTATAACACTCTTTTTCTTTGTATTGCCCGGTTCACAATTTTATGTCTTCCTCTTCCACATTCCTCTATCACTCGCTATTTCGATTTTCACACTTCATCCACCTTTTCTTCGGCCTTTCTCTCCCTACACGCCGATCAGACTTAAAATAAAATATAAAGCCTTTTTATTTGCTCCTATGAAGTAATTAACATTTTGTTTAGTGGATTAGTAATTACAGTGCAATAAAGTAATTTTTGTTAGTATTTATTTATTAAGGTAATAATTATTTGATTTCCTCCATTGGAACCCCCGTTCGGATGAAGGCCTCATCTAGGTTGTGCCATTTATCCCTATTCCCTATTGACATTCAAAAGTGATTGTAAAATCCTATTCGAAGAATAAATTTTTGATTTGATTTGATATCTTGCCAATCCGAGCCAATGTTCTCCTGCGGTCTCGCGTATGTCATCTGACCAGGCGTTTGAGCGGATGATCTTGTTTGCGCTTTCCACTTCCTGTTCCTTTCCACTCTGTGACCACTTTCGTCCAACGCCCATCCTCAAGTCTCGCTACATGATCGGCCCACTTCCATTTTAGTTTCCTGATATGTTGTATATCATCTCCAACTTTGGTGCGTTTCCGAATTTCTTCGTTTCTGACCCCGTCTTTTAGCTTTATCCCGACTGGACTTGGAGCAACCTAAATTAATTAACACAATGATTAGTTAGATTTTATAAAACTCAACCCCACCAACGCCTATCATCCCTCGATTAACGTCAAATGAATACTTATAATAGAATCAATATTCGTACCCAACAATCACTTACCACAGGGCAAGTGATATTGAGAATTTATCTCTGCAAGGTGACATTAAATAAAATCTTACCGAGAATCGCGTTATGCAAATATTTTACCGTCCACTGTACCCAGATCTCTGTCGCTTTCGCACAAAAGCTTCTCGCAATGTCAGCTTTTGGGTTAAGCCGAGCCCGAAGAAGCTCCAGAATTTTGGTCGTTTACGTTATACAGCATAACGGGATTAAAATACGATTACAAGCAAAATTTAATTGCCTTCTTATTATATTTTCAATTTGATCACCTTAAGCGACAAAATATCCTCTCGTTTTCAGAGATATGATTACTTTTCTTGATTAGAGAGAAAAACTTGAAGCAAATTAAGCAATAAAAGTGTTATTGTTAACATAATCCTTATCTTAAGCATTGTGTTCACATAATTTTAATCATAACCCCAATATTAAAGGTCTCATGAATTAAGTGTTCAGATTATTAAAATTATTAATTACTTGGTTACATTTTATTAATAAAATTTACAAGTTAATAGACTTTCTGTATAACCAAAAAAACGAAACATTTAGTTTTTTCAATTACCTTAATGCCATTTTCTCTTTTGAACTTGATGTTATTTTAAACAATTATTGATAAAATTCTTATTATGATAATTGCTTTAAATAATATTTGGATATAGTAGTTGGGTAGAAGATTTTTTTTTTATTTTATACATAATAACAGTACTCTTTTAGATGAGAAATATTGTAGAAGTAACGATGTATCTGCGATTATAACTTTTAAAGATACGGCGCCATTTGCGGCGCTGTCGCGGGTCGCTTAAAAACGTTCCATACTAAGTACACTGCAATCGTGACGTCATTATTTAGTAAACTCGCTTAATTTGTATCAGCGAAAAAACAAAATTGCCAATAACTTTGTCATTAAATTGATTTGAATTGATTTTGATTTTGATTTTTATAACATTTAGTGCATAGTAATTGTGTCCGTACCCTAATAAGCCCCAAGTTTTACAATGATTTCTATTGTCAATGTATATTTCTTTGATCGTTAACAAAAGTCATCAATGATATCACGCACGCTTTCCATAGGCAAAATTCTTTACTGCCAATCTTATCGATTTTAGGAAAAACAAAACTGTGTATAAATCATAATTCAGCAGATTAAGATCGGTTCTAGACAAGACAAACCAAGCTTAAATCGAATTTTTTGAACCAACGCTGAAAGAATCCTTCTTGGATGCCATACTTATACCATACTCGGATACCATACTTGAATACCATCGATATATATGTACTACGTACTAGATTCGCCCGCCCGAACACTCACTACGTTCAAGTGAAGTGCAGGGTACACTCTGCACCTCGCTCAGTGAGTCGTCGCCATTCGCGCAGTGTGCATCGCTCATAGGCCGACAATAAACATAATTAAAACAGTGATTAAATAGTAAACCTGAACAAAAATAATTATTGAAAATTTAAGTGAGTAAAATATCTAGTTGTTTAAGTGGAAATAAGGATAATAATATTATAATTATACAACGTAAACAATATTTTGTATTTATTGACGCCGCGCTGTCACGTGCTTGCTAAAATCATAGAGTAAAGCCATACAGATGTTCCTCCATTCCTAAGCGTACGCGGCGACTTTAGGTTAATATATGTATAGACGGGATGATTATAAAATGTTTAGTTCGTAATTTTTTATTGTTTAGTACAAATTTATATAGTAGTAATAATTAAATAAAGTCCTAATATTTTGTTTTCTTTTATGTTGCCATTCCTTCTATTATAAAACATAATAAGTGTATGAGGTACAATGTGCTTATTAAATTTGGTATCGCTTCTGTGGTGAAAACTCTTTGATACAAAGCGCTTTAACGTCATGCTTCACTGCGCTCGGCAAAACGACGTAACTAAGCGGCGGTTACGACGTTTTGGTTGAACGAAATCTATACTTACTCAAGCGATCCAGCAGTTGTCTTTTTTCTATGGTCAGACGAGGTGACATAGATTTAGCGATCTAGCTGATTATAGTTCTAACATTCACCAGTATTTGAACACACTTTCCTTTAGTGTTCTTGTCTATCGGTAGAATATATGTCAATGTAGAATACATAATTGTTAAAGGGCTTAACTACCTTATTAAGAATAGTATCTTAATACTCTTGTACCGATGTTAAGGTCCATTATCTGTCGTAGGTAATGCCCACCAAATCTTCACTGTAATCTAATGTCCACATGATCATTATTATTACTAAAATATTTATCGAATATAAACAAATTTTTTCGTGATCTCCCTTTGTATACAATTTAAATTATTATTTTTTATTTCATCATTATATTAATAATCAGTTAAGTAATGACCAGTGCATATTTGGCTGCAAGTACCAGGACAAAAATCTTTTGATTTCTGACAGAATTTATTCGAATTCTTTCCTTTACTGCTTTAGTCGCTTTTATCGTATAATGGATTGCCAGATCTTTATCTGTCATAAACGGAGGAGATTTTACTGATTTTACTTTTATCTATCCATAGACTAATACACAAACATTCGGCTAATACCAAGTGGATGGAGAGTTTAAAAAAATGTATTGCAATCATAGTGATACTGTGCTGTGTATTACCCCACTCAATTTTAATTTTCTTATATATAAAAATGAATCGCAAAATGTGTTGGTAAGCGCATAACTCAACAACGCGTGGACCAATTAGAATAATTCTTTTTTTAAAATGTTCATTGAAGTTTAAGGATAGTTTTTATGGCAAGAAATTCGAAACTTGAATAATTATCCGAAAACCCCTAAAAACAGCCCTTTTTTTCTCATACATACATTTTCTTACTAAAACTTATTGCAAGCACAAACTGTTGTCTAAGCAATGTAGGTGTGTTCCTAACATCAAACAGTCAAATTGCGCTTTATTAACGCTATATAAAGTTGAAATTCAATCATATCTATCGAAACAGTGTGCGTGTCTGCGTTGGAGAACAGAATACATCGTCATAGGATTTAATGTCACGTTCCAAAATTGAATAGTCACAAAATGTAATTCATTTCGACCTTTTGCAATGAATTATTTTCTGTACAGGAGAATTCTTTGCCCTGACTATAAAATAAGTAGGAACAAAAAACTGACACATTACAAAACTTTTTGACAGGACGAAGTCTACCGGGTCCGCTAGTATCACATAAATATTTGACAATCAATTGGCGCGTAAATGAGACGAATGTCAGATTCCAAATTTAAATGTAATATTTTGTTTATTTTTATGGTAACAGTATTTATGGCTAGACAATAATTCTTTATAACATGTAGTAATATCTTAATTACTCGAATGAGTTGTAATAATATTTATAATGTACAAATCACCAATTCCCCTTTTAAATTTTAAAGCTTCTACATTTTAAGGTAATTAGGGGAAATATAGTTAGCGAATAGCGATAAGATCGACCTTTGTACTTTTGATTTTAAGGTTAGGTTAGGTTAGGTTAGGTCTGTATTTATAGGTCACAGCACGTATGTCGTCTACTCCATAAGTTGTATCAATTGAGCGTCGAATGGACATATTTTGGTACGAACGGTATTCCATTCAAAGGAAGCAGGAATCACGAACTACTTGGAATCTCATTAACGGAATGTAAGTTCATAGTAACATCTAATCTCAGTGTAAACGTGTTTCGCTATAGTTGTTGGCATACGACGTAGCAACAGAATTATTATAGTAATCGATCAGGTAATTAGCTCGAACTTTGGCTTGAAACTCGAGCCTTTGACGAAATATATTCAGCCGTTATTGATATTATGAATAACGAAGTGTATTCATTAGGGTTCAAATACAGATAATCGGAAATAATAAGTGCGTGATTCAAAATTATAATTGGGGTATGAACGTACCACCTAATGACAACGCGTTGAATGAATAACGTTATACATGATAGTTACACAAAGTATTACTTATTTGTCTTTTGATAAAAAGAGATATTACAACGTCGTTGAATTCTTAAATAACACAAATGTTTAATATTACAATTTTTTAAATATTAAAAGTAACTTACATTATTAAGAAATAATTTTGTGATTAGCGATTAATATAATTGTTACAAATGGGATATGTATACATACATACTTTATAGCACATAATTACAAAATTAAATAAAAAATGTACAATTTTTTTTTATAAAGGTGAACTTATCTACTATATAAAAAAAAGTCGGGTTTTCCTTCCAGACGCTATAACTCCAGAACGCACGAACCGATTTCCACGGTTTTGCATTCGCTGGAAAGGTCTCGGGCTCCGTAAGGTTTATAGTAAAGAAAATTCAGGAAAAATTCTCCAAACACATGTAATAATTTTATTAATGTAAATCGACACGAGATCAACATACTAAATATAATGAATAGACATAAATAAATATCTACATACACAAATTATGTAATTACCTAATTGTTTATTTTATATGATAGACTTACCTCCAACATACTATTTATATATTACTAGCGACCCGCCCCGGCTTCGCACGGGTGCAGTGAAAAAATGGTTATGGTGGGTTATCCCTAAGACATATACCATCGCGGACTTTTTTGTGGATTTTTGTAAGTTGTACAATACTGTAGTACATTATTTTGGTCTATCTCGTAGGGTTCAACCAGCGTTTGCAATATAAGCGCAAAAAAACGTGCTTATTTACGACATCACATTAGAAACCTTTAAATTTATCAGTGTTTCTCTACTATATTATGCATTTATTATACATACAAACCTTCCTTAACAATCACTCTATCTATTAAAAAAAACCGCGTCAAAATCCGTTGCGTAGTTTTAAATATCTAAGCATACATACGGACATACAGCGAAAGCGACTTTGTTTTATACTATGTATTGATTATGACTATTTTCTTTTTAATATTTGTAGCACGTAATGACTTGTATTTTAACTGAACCTATTTTATTTGATACTAGCGACCCGACCCGGGTGCAATGCAGTTACTAAATTCAACGTTTATAATCGTTTACAATGTAAGCGCAAGAAAACGTGCCTATTTATCACATCACATTACAAACCCCTAAATTTATCGGTGTTTCTCTACAACTAACTACAATAGTTAAACATGTAGCCTCGCGAAGTTTTTTGTAGATATTGATATATTCTATAATATTGTCGAACATTTTTTTGTCCTACCATTAATACTCTTCAAAATCAAAATCTTAAAAAAACAGCTTAATAAAAAAACAAAAACCTTGTCCGTACGTACGAATAAGGAGAAAAAATATAAAAAAAAAATATTGACTCGACACCTGTTCGGAAATTGGGAGAGCCTTCTCGAGAAGAACAGGCAAGAAACTCTGAAGGTCTATTTTTTATCTCCTCTTTTCAATGTTAATAATTATAATAATATAATATAAAAATACAATATAGTATAAGATACAATCATACCTAATACGATTACAGTCGTATGTATGTTTACATACACATATAAAAATAATACAATATTATAAATAATGTTGTTACCAAACATGGCTCTATGAATAGTGTCCCTATTCCCAAATAGTGTGATCATTTAGATAGTCACTTACTTTATAAATAACCTTTACTCATGAGTGTCTTTTTGATATGGATTTTAAATTTATATAAAGGCAAATCAATGACACTTTGCGGAAGTTTGTTAAACATAGATATACATTTCCCCAAGAACGAACAGCTAGTTTTATGGAGTCTGAACATTGGAACGGCAAGTTTATTTTTGTTTCTAGTATTCACATTATGTAGATCACTGTTTTTATTGAATTTATTATAGTTTCTATATACAAAAACTAAATTATCATATATATATTGGACTAGCTAAAGTTAAAATATTAATTTCTTTGAACAATTCTTTTAGGGATTCACTAGCCCGTAAACAGTAAATAGCACGAATCGCTCTGTTTTGTAAAAGGAAAATACTCTCAATGTTAGCCGCTGATCCCCATAGCAGCAGTTCATAGGACATAACACTATGAAAGTAGCTGAAATAAACAATTCTTGCCGTTTCAACATTGTTAAAAGTCCAATCTTTTTTACTGCGTACGCCGCTGAACTAAGTTTGATTGCCAAAGTTTCAATATGTGGATCCCACTGTAGTCGTGAATCTAACGTAATGCCTAAGAATTTGGTATTATTTACCAAGTCAATGACATCACCATTCATATTTAAACGAGTATTAACCTGCCTTACATTGGGCAAAGAGAATTTGATACATTTTGTTTTCTTAGAATTTAAAGACAAATTATTAGTTGTGAACTGACTATGACTGTGACTTTGCAGCGTATGCGATGAAAGACATTTTATGGCTAATTTTTTTACACCTTCGGTTGGTTTTAATAAGATTGTCTAAAGATTTCTATAGAAATCTAGTACTAAATGTCGCCTATGTTACTCAGTGATAATGTAGCTTTCTAATGAAACAAGAATTATTAAAATCGGTCCCGTACTTTTTGAGTTTATTCGTTACATACAAACATACAAATCTTTCTTCTTTATAATATTAGTGTAGATTGTCATATATTTCTATTTAACATTGACATAAATCTACGTCCACTTCTTAATATAATTGTAAAATGCAAATAATTAAACTTTAAATTGACATAAGCACATATAAAAAAAATAGCATCAGTACATCGCAGTTTCCTCAGACTGTAAATAAAAATTAGCGGTTTGATCATATTTCATGAGGAAATATTGGTCGCTGTATTATGTATGACCTTTTGGTTTGCTGCAGCACACACGCACGATATTGTGATCTGGCAGACTGGAATGTTCCGTGTGTTATATTTCGGTATTTTTACAAGCTTTTAAATTAGCTTCACTTGTAACATGTAAGAAAATCTTGGAATCTTAATTTGACCCACTTCCCAGTCTCCGATTGAGCTGAAATTTTGCATGGACGTGCAATGACAATGCACGGTTATTTACGTGACGTCATTCTAAATCCAACATGGCGGCATTACCAAGATGGCGGATCAATTATTTTTAATGCACGCCTACAATATGGGTATCAAATAAAAGGGTTTGCTAAGCTTGGTTTTTTAGTCGGAAAATAAATGAAAAGTATTTTTTTTAATACAAGCTTTTATTAAATGCGCTAAAAAGAACAAAATAAACTTTTACATATAAAAGCCTGTCGTTAAAAGTATACTATAAGTAAATCTCGCGACAAGCTTTTATATGTAAAAGTTTATTTTGTTCTTTTTAGCGCATTTAATAAAAGCTTGTATTAAAAAAAAAAACTTAAAATTTTTCTTATTTCACTTAATCTTACATATATACATGTATATTTGTATACAACTTTGTTTGTTTGTTTCTCATTAATTGTGTGTCTATCTTTCCATTTTATTGGCATACAGCTAATTACCTAATCTTCTTCAATGTTTTCTCTCTACCTGATTATAACGAAATATATTTCAATAACAAAATATATAGTTTGAAATTATAATTTATTATAGTTGGTAATTTAAAAACAAAACATAATTAGACAATAAGAAGCGGATTAGGCCTTGGGTTCTATTAGCACTTGTTAATAATAAAATAGTTCCTTCTAAGAAAACTTAACGTCCCATTAGGATCGCTGCGTTCTTCGTACGTCAACAGCGTGATAATGATTAATTAATTGACCTTTATATTAACAGGAGTTGACGAAGCCACACTAATCTCAATAACTAATTGAATACCTGATAATACAAGTAGTGTATATGTATAGATTGCAAATTTGCAAAGATTAATTGAAATAACAGTTGATACACAAATAAATAAGGTACACTATTTGCAGGCATTTATTAACGTGGAAAGTTGTCATTATACCCCCCGCATTTGAACGTGGTTCAATATCCTAAGATTACCCATGTTAGGTTAATACCTATCTTATATATAAAAATGAATCGCAAAATGTGTTGGTAAGCTCATAACTCAACAACGCCTGGACCAATTTAGCCAATTCTTTTTTGTTAATGTTCGTTGAAGTTCAAGGAGGGTTTTTACAATGAGGAAAATTCGAATAATCATCGGAAATACCCTAAAAACAGCCCTTTTATTTTCCCATGCAAACGTTTTCTAACTAAAACGTACAGTCGAATTGAGCTTTATTGTTATTGTATAAAGTTCATATTGCAAGCACTCACTGTTGTCTAAGCAATGAAGGTGTGTTCCTAACATCAAAGAGTCAATTTGCGCTTTATTAACGCTACATATAGTTGAAATTGAATCATATCTATCAAAACAGTGTGCGTGCGTGCGTTGGAGCACAGAATACATCGTTGAAGGATTTAATGTCACGTTCTAAAATTGAATAGCCACAAAATGTAATAGGTCATTTAGACTTTTTTTGCGATTTGGTTGGCTATGCGACATTATCTATAAAATAATTAGGAACAAAATACTGCCACTGTACAAATCTTTTTGACAGGACGAAGTCTGTCGGGTCCGCTAGTTTAATATAATATTTTAATTCGGTAATCCGAATTCCCCAATGCTATCTACGACAGGGACCTTGTACGGAGGTTTGACGAATATACGTCCCCGTAGATCGACCTGAGGACGTAGGCTACGTCCAGCGGATTGCGGTGCGTGCACACAAGTGTCGTTCCAGTTTTGATTTGTAACGCAGGCCTGTCATAAATCATTGGGAAGTGGTCATTTCGGTCTATATAGGGGAGTTGGTTTACATCCCCGATCATGACCACCTCCTCAGGCCTTGTTACCTGGGCCGCCATGACTATCGCTCCAAAGTGACTCATCAGGGCCTCATCCACGAAGAGCTTTTTACACTTTTCGCCCTCCTCGTGCCATTCACTAGGAGCGATGCCATGGTACGTACACGATTCTAGTCCTGTTTGCCTGCCGCAGCTGCTGTTCTGCTGCGGAGGTCTTTCGCGGCCTTAACGGTCACAGTTACCGCTATATCGTGCTTTGTCTTGAAATGTTTTTCGATCCATGTGGTTTTACCACATCCCGGAACCCCATTTATACGATGGCTGCACCCAGTGCCCAGTGTCGAGGCCATCCAACAGTCTCCCAGCAACCCTTCTGGCTGTTGCTAGGGTCCTATCTTCCAGCATCACCCTGGTACACTCCGCCAACACAACCAACGGATCATTTTGTGGTGTCTTGCACTTTAAGTCTCCCCCGCTTCCCTCCTTGATGGGCAAGAAGCCACCCGACCCGCTGTAAGCCATCACGTATGACCCCGTCATTTCTCCGACCAGTACTTCAATTTTGACGGTATCATACATGACAGCCCCAGCTGCCTCCAATCGCTCCCGCAGCAGCTTCTCTGATATCGGCATCCGGCATCCCCATAGTGGTGCGCCGATAAAGGTTCATGATTTCGGCACAGGCTTCGGTCTTGTCCTTTAGGGATGCTTCAGTCAGTGCCGCGAATTCGATGAGGGCATTCATCGTGTGGTCCTCAGGCCCCCGGGCTGGTCTCATTGTGGGTGGTGGAAAGGCCGAACCCTTCTTCTGTAGGGTGCAGGGAGACTCCGACTTTTGCCTAGCTGGCGGGTGGTGCCGCTGTGGCTCTGGGACGGGTGTTGATAGCAGCCTGAAGAGTGTTCATAGCAGTTTTTGCTGCCTTCGGTGAAGTAAGGGTACCGGATATTAACGCCCTACCGATTATTGTATAAACCCTATATCTCACCCACACCCAACCCGAAAAAGCCCTCTTAATTAGTCAGGGTTATGGAAGCTTGGAGGGTTCGAAGACCCTAACTATCCACGAATCCCAGGGTCTAACGAGCGAGGCGGTGGTTGTGGTGCGAGTGTCACAAAAGCCTAATAAGATCTACGACAGCATCCCGCACGCAGTCGTCGCCATATCAAGGCACACCAGCACATGTGTCTACTATACGGGACGCTGTGCTGATGATGCCATAGTACGATTAATATCCGAAGCACAGGCGGCGACTCCGTGCGACATTATTAATTACAACTTGAAAATGGCCCTAAAATATCGGGACGAAAAAATCAAAAAGCAACTCCTCCAGAGACTGGAGTCAGACGTAGAGCGACCACAAGTTGCACAGGAGGAGGTCTGCGAAACTCGTCCCACAAGCACATCTTCTAGGACACTACATGCCCTCAGTCGGGCTTTACTCAAATAATATCTAATGAGTACAATGGCAAATTGTACATAAATATAAAAATAAAAATTTTGAAAATTTATGGCAGGAACAGCTGCAACAAACAATAATAATAATAAGATAAAATAGGAAAAAATAATTAAAATGTTAAGAAATAGTCAAAATGTTTGAAATGTTTAGAAACAGTAAAAAAGGTAAAAATAAAAATTGTAAAAATAAAATAAAGTATTTAAACACAAATGTAAATACTAATCATAGATAATTAAACATTGTTAGTCTTAAGGAATAGTTAGAACATAGATATAGATGGGGCTACGACTGTGGGGGACAAGACCATCTGTCCCCACAAAACGGAGAACAATACCTTTCTCCTGATCGACAAATGATATGTTACTTATAGAATAAATAATATATAAGGAAATGTAAAAAAAAAGACTAACACAAACAAAAAAGAGTGCGGACCAAAGAATCCGCAGAAAACCAAAAAGAGTTAAAAAAAAAATATCCTAAGCTTTATTTAGGCCATGACTACAGTAAACCCGAAGCAACGAGCTTTCATACATATGTTATAACTAGTTGGTGTCCGCGACTTCATCTGCGCAGGATAAGTATTTATTTAGGATAGGGCCAGACCACCCAGACTCGCCTACCCTAGTACATATGACTCCTGAGAGGTTCGTAGCAAATCTGCAGTTTCACAAAAACCACATTGTTTTTACCGTGGGAGAGCCATGCTTCGGCACGAATTGGGCCGGCTCGACCGGAGTGATACCACGGACTCACAGAAAACCGGCGTAAAATAGCGCTTGCGCTGTGTTTCGACGAATGAGTGAGGGTACCAGAGGCCCAACCCCCCCTTCCCCTTACCACCATCGCTTACCACCAGGTGATCCGTTTGCTCGTTTGCTACCCTATCCTATAAAAAAAAAATATAAGTGTAACTTATGACAAAATATGTGAATAATAAAATATGTGAATAATATATAATAGTCACTGCTAACAATTCCAAGGTACCAAATCACATGCCTCCATAATAATGTCTCCATACAAAACTAATTTAAATAAATAATACATTATTAATATAACAATGTAACTAGAATCCAACTCAAAATATCTTACGTAATCACATGATTTTTATATAATAACGTTTATTTATCGTTTAAAAAAGCTAATTAATTATCAATTTATTTCGTCAAGCAAACAGTATGCATATGTTTTTCATAATACTAAGTTAAAATCATCATCAATCAATCAAACGTAGTTATTGTTATAACAAAAATACATTAAAATACGTTAAATATAGAATTACAAAATAAAACAGTCAAAACAAAACTAATCATGTGGAAAAGAACATTAGGTACTATAAATAATATTATAAAGAACTTATGTGTGTGTATGTTGGTATGTTAATACTCAAACATATTTGAGAACCAGAGCAAATACTTTAAATGCGGATTGGTTACCAGTCAGAAGTAACCACCAGTCCATATTGGCAGAGGACACGTAGACCGCGACATGTCCTGAGCGACCCCCCCAATCAATTAACGCAGGACCTTCTAGACCTGCAAGCGGCGGCGTCTGAGCCATCACCTCCTTGTCCCTATTCGGCAGCCTTCTGCTTAGCCACGTGTAGGTTCTCGTCAATACAGGCCGGTCCCACTTTGGTGAACCGTGCCTTCTTCTAGCGCTTATGCCCTCCCCATGGCGCAGTGCTAACCGTGCCTCTCCTGAGGTGCGGCTCTATTCAATAAAGCCAGTAGGGTCATTAGGACCAAAGGCTTAGGCTGAGTTTAGTCGGTAGGTCTGGTGGGTCGAACCCGAGATGGCCCACGTCCCTTCCGTGGCCGGGGGGCGTCGTCGGTGGAGGAGACCGGGGGAGGTAGTATAGCCTCCCCCGAGGAGGGCTCCCCTCTAGGCAGGGGAGCGGAGGCTGGGGGTTCCCGGAAGTGGCTTGATGTTCCCGGGGGCTCCCTACATGCCTGAGGAAGGCCATCCCTGAGGTTTTCAGTGGGTAGGCCTCCCCCTTCTGGGGAGGAGAGCCCCACATAACCGCCGGCTCACCACAGTCGGGGTATGCAATTTAATGCATTTTCCTCATAATCATATCTCCGACATAATCAACGCATCTCTACTTGCCTGTTGCGTTGGTATCCATGACGGATTCTCAGCCTCCTCTCCTGAGGAAAAAAAAAAGTCAGAAGTAAAATATCGGTGTCAATAAATCTATCCTTGTAATTATGTATGAGACGATACAGTAATACTTGATGTTATTCGAACGAGCTGGTTTAAGAATATTGTAATGTACACAAAACAACAAAATAAAGAATAAAAACAATAATTTAAATTTTAAATTGATGTCTCGACTATACACGAGCATTAAAAAAAATTCCTGTGCTATGATTGGCTGAGCTGTAATTATCACTGTAGAAAATCTAAAATTCGAACTATTTAGCGAGTTGTGCTAGAATCGCCCCCCTGTTTAACGATCCTTCGGATGCTTATACAGAGTCGATAAAAATTTATGCATTTCCGGATGTGAAATTTTATGCTGACGATCTTCGAGTGGAATATGATTTCCGTGCATGCTGAGCGTAAAATATTCCGTTAGCTTATGGGTGAATGGAACCGCAGTATTTTTTGCTTCTGTATTTTACTTTTCCCTTTATCTCGCGAGCGAGTAACTGCTGCAATATAGTTGAGCAAACTTTATTTAATTCGAAAAGTTTTACAGGTTCATGGGATATCGAAAAACTTTGCGTCGGTAGATTATTCGAAAGGTGAACCGACTATTTGTAGGGATGAAACGATACAAGTAAATAGGACTACTTACTCGATACTATTCATCCGATACCAAAATCTCTATTACTCGATACTTTTAAACTAATTATCGAGTAGGTATCGATTATTTGCACTCATATCAGTATATTCCAAAGTGAATATTTCATTTTAGCATTAATTATGACAATATTTACCTTGAAATTCCAATTGTTTAACGCATCCAATTTTCGCTTTCGCCTAATAGACAACAATTTAGAAAAAATGATATTTTTAGGACGCGCTACAGAAAAGGCTTCTTTTCGTAAAGTTAATGATTAATATAGAATTTTGATCTTTTTTAAGATTTTAATTTAAAATTATCCAAAAATTATACGATAAGAGTAAGTATCGATATTTTTCAAACGATACCGTGTAAGTATCGATACTTTACGACTGATACTATATCGAATAAAAGTACCTACTGGTGTGGATATCCTTGGGAAAGGTTGGATACTGGTGTGGATACCATTGTTCAATAGTCAAGGTCTCTAGGCTGAAATGATGATGAATTCACCTCATTATTTTATTTATTACAATTTTTGTTATACATTTAATAGCAATTGTGTTAATTATACGGAAATTCGACTACAGATAAAGATAAATTCCGCAACAGATATAGATTATATAATATTATTAAATAAAAAGTTAGTATAATTTAGTAGTATATGCCATGGCAACAGAGTTAATTATAAATAATGTAATACAATTTATCAATGTACCTATAATTTACCTAATTACAATGTTGTTTTTTGTGTAACATAGTTTATGGATGATGAAATGCATGTTTTGATATAATGTAGATATTGTTTTGCTTTGTAAATTTCACAATTTATTAAACTCTAGATTTGTAAATTTTCACAATGCCTTGAAAAGGTAAATTTGTAAGATAAATGTATGTCAAGCAAAGAGTGAATAAACGAATATGAATATGAATAAATATTAGCTAATCGGGCAACCGGCTTGCCGTAAAGTAGCCACCTTTGTAAAAATCATTTACATATTTTTACAAAGGTGGCTACTAAAATGACAATAAAAAATAAGAGTAGACTATATATATATAGAAAAGATGAAAATTTAGGGTTGTATTTATTTTTAATGCCACATTATGAAAAATAAATAAATAAAATTACAAAAAATTAAAAAAAAATGTTTAACCCTTATCTAAATAAATTTAAATAAAATTCGATCAAATGGTTTCGGAGTATGGTAACAACTAACATTGAGAAACGAGAATTTTATATACATGTATTAAAAATACCGTAAAGTTTTATACTAAGCTGTGGAATGTCGCCTGCAGTATTTACGAACCGATGCGATACCTGCAAAACAAAAAAAAGCATATAAGCATTTAAAATTTTATTGTATAAAGTATTGAAATTAAGTGTATAGTTAAATGGTTGTATGTAGGTATATATTAGGATAGTTGTTTTATTAGATAAGAAAGTATTATTGTTAGATAAGTAAGTGCTGCGCAACTCACGTTAATGTTAAGTCACGGAATAGTATTATAAGATAATATGACGCTGTACGTACAGTACGTAGTAGATCCAAACGAGGACAGTTCAAAAAAGGCACGACTACGAGTCCGTGGAGTAGACATATATATATATATATATATATATAATATATATATATATATATATATATATATATATATAAAAACCATTTAAAAGACCGGCAACTCATCTGTGACTCCTCTGGTGTTGTGGGTGTCTATGGGCAGCGGTTATCGATTACCATCAGGTGATCCGTTAGTTCGTTTGCTGCCCTATCCTATAAAAAAAATCATCAAGAATTGGATAGATCCTATTTATTGTTGTGACGATTATTAACTATTCGGATGACATTGGTTCTGTTAACACTTAAAATCTAGTTGTTCTTTTTTTACGTATTAAGAACAGGCATTTGGCCTCGATCTCACCTGATGGTAAGTGACGATGAGGCTGAAGATGGTCCATGCCTGTCCAGATAGTGCCTATTCACTCTTACCTTGACAAGGCCTAGATTATATTAATCAGGGAAAATATCCGGCGGAAGGGAATTCCACTCCTTTCCTTTGTTCTAGCATTAACATGCAATATCTAAAAGACTTACTTATTATTAGTGCTTACAAAGCTTATCCAAAATAATACAGTGATTTCTTTTATTAACAGGTAAATCAAATCAAATCATTTATTTGCACAAATATGGGTATAAATAAGGTGACAAACTGTGTTAAAGAGCAGCCATATTTACCATTTCTGGCTTGCAAACGTTACACAAAATAAAATTACAAAAAGTTATTAGAGAAAAGAATGTCAAGTAATAAAAATATAAATTCAATACATAGTGCTAATCAGAAAAAAAGAAATAATCAGAATAAAATTTAGTCAGTTACAATAATGTCCATATTTTAACAACACATTATAATAGGTAACATATTTAAAAGACATAAGGCGAACATATTTCGAACAAATCGAAAGTGTCCTCAAAAAAGGCCAGGTCAGAAGTACCCGCAATCGTCGAGCATGTATGAGGAATGTTATGAAAGTAGATGAAGCGAAAGAGATATGTAAGGACCGTAGCAAGTGGAAGGACGTAATCTCTGCCTACCCCGTGAGAAAAAGGCGTGAGTGTATGTATGTATGTATGTAACATATTTCAACTAGCATCATTTAAATATTCAGAAACAGAATAATAACATTTTTTGATCAGCCATTTAAACAGACAGTTTTTGAATCGGTTCGTAGGCAAACTAGAAATGTCCAATGGTAGGTTGTTAAATATTCTGGCTACCATAGAGTAACAATTTCTTCGACATATATCAGTCTTTATATACGGCAGAAGCAATTCATCCGGGTATCTAGTAGCAAACTTCAACACATCTTTTTTCTTTCAAAATAAATCATGATTCTGCTTAACAAATTAAAAGATTTAACTCTTGAAACAACGGTTTGCAAGTAATTAATGGGGGTACATCCTTTAATGCGCGAATGCACTGTTTTTGCGCGACAAATGCTTTTTGGATATTTACCGAATTACCCCAAAGATTTATTATATAAGATTTATTGTTCGAAGAAAACTTTTCAAGCTGAATTTTCATAAGTTCTGAAGCATCGCTCTTCATATTCTTAAAGTCGAGAGATTTATGAGGTAGATTACGACGGAGCAGTATTGATTGAGAAATTCTTTTTGTCCTCGAAAAATTGGCGTTTCGAATGACTTTGAAGTAGGCAAATTAGCTTGTGATCCATCGCGTCTGCTGACCTTTAGAGTTAAATATAAATAAATGACTTGCGACAGTCCGCGACTTCGGCTGCGCAGGACACTTATCGTATTTTACACAATTTACACAATCCCAACTAATATTATAAATGCGAAAGTGTGTTTGTTTGTTTGTTTGTTTATTTGTTTGTTTGTTTGTTACCTCTTCACGCTTAAACTACTGGACCGATTTCAAAAATTCTTTCACCTTTGGAAAGCTACATTCTCCCCGAGTAACATAGGCTACTTTTTATCCCGGAAAAATCGACAGATCCCACGGGATGCGCAATAAAGGCTTCGCTCAAAAACTACTGCACAGATTTTTATGCGGTTTTCATCAATAGATAGAGTGATTCTTGAGGAGTTTTGCGGCATTTTTATCTCGGAAAAACGGATAGTCCCACGGGAAGCGCGATAAAATCTTCGCACCATAAACCGACTTCCGCGTATATGTAGCCGTGGGCAAAAGCTATGACCCTTAACCCTCTATACACCCAATCCCGAAATCCACGCGGGCGAAGCCGCGGGCAGAAAGCTAGTATCTTTATAAATTATAGCCTATGTTATTCTGATCGATCCTTGTAATATTACAAACGTGAATCTTTGTAAGTTGTATGTTTGTGACATTTTTACATATAAACTACTGAATAGATTTTAATGAAACTTTACATAATATAGCTTATACATCTGAATAACACATAGGATAAAATTTATAAAGATGCTATATATATATATATATATATATATATACTCATACTTTATTGCCATAATTAGTTACAAAGAAAAAAAAGTAAAAAAAGTGTGGTTCACAAAGGTGGACTTATCTCTATTAGAGATTTCTTCCAGCCAACCTGTGAGTTACTTATAATGAGTAACGTCAAAGCAACCAAAACTGTTAAAGAAAATTATTTATAAGACAAACATATATATACCATGAATATACATACAATACAATAAATAAATATATACATACACATATATACATACATGTAATGCTATAAACGTGTATATGACGACCTCCATAGTCGAGTGGATAATACACCGGTTTCAAAGGTGTCGCCATCTCTGAGGTCCCGGGTTCGAATCCCGGTGGGGGCAGATGTTTGTGTGATGAATACGAGCATTTGTACCTTAGTCATGGTTGTTGATATATATTTCAATAAAAATTATTTATATATGTATAATATATGTATGTCTATCCGTTACCCTAGATCCCATTGCACAAGCCTTATAGAGCTTAGTTTGGGCTAGACTAATTGGTGTAAGTGTAACAAATATTTATTTATTTATATTTATTTAAATAAATATATACGTAAGATGATGATGACAATGTGACATTTATGACGAGTTGCCAACTAGCGCCTGAAAATGTTGCTTCAGGCTAAGTTTAAATGCATGAACGGACTGGCTCTGTTGAACTATAGAAGGCAGATGGTTCCACATTTGGGCAGCACGAAAGCTAAATGAGTTGAGCAGGAAGTTTGTGTTGCACTTAGGCATTTCCAGAGTGTCGGAATAGCATGGGAGTAGAGAACGCGAGGAGGGAGGCAGCATATGAAACCGAGATCGAAGGTATTGTGGGGAATTACGGTATTTTAGGATTTTAAATAATGTGGTCAAAATGTGGATATTACGACGCTCCCGGACCAGAGGCCATTTCAGGTTGTCGCGATAGTGAGAAATATGATCATATTTACGTAGCCCAAAAATAAATCTGATGGCCAAATTTTACAGTCGCTCCAGCTTGTCAAGTAATAGGGAATTAATCTTTTTTTTGAAAAGAATCTTAATTTGATCCTTGCATGTCAGTAAACCGTATACTTAAAATATTTTTTTTTTACTCTCGTTAAGTACTATAAAAATTGCATTAAAATTTAATGTTTTCAAATTTCACGCGTAATTAGACGAAGGCGCCGCACGAGTTGTTACTCTGTAGCGATGACGTCAATACGGCATGTAAATAATAAACAAAGCTCTATGTTTGATGCTATGTTATTATATTCATAATTTAAAATGAGTTATTATCTTTTATATATAAACAACTAATAAACGAATAATAATAAAAGAGTAATACTGACATAGATGTTTTAATACTCCGTAACTCGGCAGAACAAAAGTCTGGATTTGCAGCAAAGAATTTTTCGACCATTGCATTTATTTTTAGTAAATTCGTACTGTCTCCTTTTACAAAACTGCTTTCCATAGTGTGATTCACGTGCGATTTCAATTTAACTTACGTATTTATAACGTTCTCTTACATTAAAAAAGCAACCTACAAACTTCTTTTTTTATTGTTTTGCGGCTTTATACGTACTATGATTCATAATGACATTGACACGCATAAGTTTACAGTGCCTTATGACGTCATATGTTTCGCTGTTGTTTTACGTATAGATTAAAAAAGTGAATACTTTGAAACTAATTTTTATATTATTTTTGTTATTTTATGTACTTAAACATGATGGTTCCGACTATTTAATACATAAGCTATCATAGTTATATGCTTTTAGATCTTTTCTAATATAGAGGGAAGTACCCTATTCTTCGTTTAAATCTAAAAAATAAACATCAGCATAGCAGAAGTAGAAGAGCTTGCGCGCTAGTGCCCGCGGCTTTATCTGCATAAATGTTAGAAACTTTCCTACTTACTTAGCACTAATCGTTATATTTTGGTCAATTCATACAATACCATTATAAAATGATGTATAAGCAATATTATTGTAAAGTAGCAATGGGCCGAGTACGGTTTGACTCGAGTCAGACTCGATTCCTGCTTTGGACTCGCCTACTCGAATACCAATTTATTTTGATTCGAATACTCGATCCAGTACTCGTGTCAGGAAGAAACGGTTCGTACTCGCTAAGTCGATTCTATTTACACGAGTCCTACTAACTCGAGTCTAGTATTCGAGTTTGGTTAACTCGCTTGTACTCGCAAACTGTGTTTACATAAGCAATGAAATGGCGCGGGTCTAATATTACAAACAAGTTTGAACCTGCAACTTTTTGTTTTGATATTGTTCTAAAATCGGACTCTAGTTCTGGACTGGACTAGAAATTCCAGATACGAATTTCTAGACTCGAGTCTAGAAATATTCGAATACCAAACATAGAATTCGAGTACTGGACTCGAATCAGGGAATCGAGTCCTGATTCGAATCTATATCAATATTATAAAGATGAAGAGTTTGTTTGTTTGTTTGAACGCGCTAATCTCTGGAACTCCAATCTCTATCGGAACTCTATCGAGGAAGGCTTTAGGCGCTATCACGCTGCGACTAATAGGAACGCAGAAATAATGGAAAATGTGGAAAATACGGGGAAAATTGATCATCTTTGAGGGCTTCCGTTGCGTGCGCTGCGAAATCACAAAAAAATATGTATGAAAGAATTATTCCTTTTAAAATGATCTAAAAAAATGTCCGCGACAATATATGTCTGTCTTTTAATGTTAACTCTCTAGAATCGTTTTTACGGTAATCAAATTTGGATATGTCGCGTTGTCAAGATCGGGTAACAGCCGAGGTGGTTGTTTGCAAAAATAAATATGATGCTCAAAATAATTATTCCACGCGGACGAAGTCACTGGCACAGCTAGTACCATATAAATTGACTCGAATCGACTCGATCCACCAAAACGGCGACTCCGCACATCACTATTGTAATGTTTCATTTAAATCCATTTAGTAGTTTCCACATAAAAGAGTAACAAATATGTATACTTACAAACTTTCGTGCTTATAATATTACTAAGGATTTATTTGATTGTGTGTGACAAAAAATCCATGAAGTTTTCCGAACCGATCCTTTTTTTTTTAGAAGGAAAATGCACCTTATGCACCGTCACACCTTTGAGTTTGTTCTCGAAATGTTCCGATAATCTAGGTGTGATCATTATTTGCGGGGTTAGTTGTTTTAAAGTCAGCTGAGTTTAACAAGTGCTTATTAGTTCGTTGCCAAGACTAACTAAAGAGGATCGGTTCGGAAGTTCGGAAGTTATGGCGGTAGAATCGCGAAAGCGCACCATGCCATGTGCCCCGCATGGGCCTAGAGAACTTAGGGGGGTTTTAGTGGGTCCTCTAAGACCGAAGAGCATCACACACGGCCCCGCCTTGCCAGCACGGTGTCATGGTGCATAGGATCGCATTTCCCACAAAAAAAAAAGACTTCTTGCAGGTTGTCTTGGACCCCTAGAGGTCGATATAGACCTCTTTGGGAATCACAGCTCTAAAAATTAGATTTAATTTAACGTGTTTTTAGAATGAAAATTAAGATGTCAATTGTCTCAAAATAGGAGGTATATTGTTCCAACATTTAATTGCTAGGTAGCGAAAACTGCCAGTAAAAAGTTAAAAGTATTTTTTTTTTCAATTCAAGCTTTTATTAAATGCGCTAAAAAGAACAAAATAAACTTTTAGATATAAAAGCTTGTCATGAGATTTACTTACTTATAGAATACTTTTAACGGCAAGAAAATTTTACTTTTATTTATTTTCCGACTAAAAAACCATGCTTAGCAAACCCTTTCATTTGATATCCATATTGTAGCGGTGCATTATAAATAATTGGTCCGCCATCTTGGGAAAGTCCGCCATCTTGGGAAAGTCCGCCATATTGGATTAGAGTGACGTCACATTATTTATCGAGGTGTTATTTATAAGCCCTTTCATTTGATACCCATATTGTAAGGGTGCATTAAAAATAATTGATCCGCCATCTTGGTAATGCCGCCATGTTGGATTTAGAATGACGTCACACACAAAACCATGCATTGTCATCCGACTTATACGTGCATGCAAAATTTCAGCTCAATCGGAGACCGGGAAGTGGGTCAAATTAAGATTCCAAGATTTTCTTACATACGAGTAGTTGCAAGTGAAGCTAATTTAAAAGCTTGTAAAAATGCGAGCAAAAAGTTTTGATACATATGCTACTCAAGAACATTTCTGTTCCAACAGCCTTAAATCCTGCAAGCAATGCCCTACCCACCAAGGCTGAAAAATACTGTGGGTTTGAAGAAGTTTTCAGAATTCTTTTTTTAAATAATTTCTCAGGTTTAAGGACATATTACTAATATATACATTAAATTCAAACTGAAGCCAAAATAAGATATGCGAAGTATTCCTATAAAATGAAAAATTTTGCAGCGAGCGTTTCCCCGTCGCGAAATTGCAAACTCGCGTTAACGCCCGTACTCATTCTGATGAAAATGCATTTATACCATTCTCGTATTAGTTTTCCACAGCTTTTCATCTCGGAAAAGTCAGAACTGCAACTTAAACTTTTGCTGTACATTAGAAATACTACATTCCTAATAATATTATAAACGCGAATATTTGTATGGATGGATGTTTCTTGCCCTTTCCTAAAACCGACTTAACGGATTTTAACAAAACTTTACAATAATACAGCTTATACATCAGAAAAACATAATGATGGAAAAAAGTATCTTTGTTGAGATTGGATCATTTGTATCCTTTTGGATCATTGGATCATTTGGATCAGTACAAAGATTCGAATCAGTTAAGTGTTTCATTTCCATCATTTGTATCAGTGACTCTGAACCGATTAAATCGTCACTGATACAAATATTCTGATATCTTATATATGATACAAATACACTGATATAAATGTTGATATTGATTCATTTGTATCAGTGACTCTGAGTCAATCGTGTAAGCGTCGCGTATCGAATGAAACCGAGATGCAATTGAGCGATGTGATCCGAAGCGCTCCGACTCTGAACTATTTACTTATCTCAATCGTGCGAGCGCCGCGTGCCGATTGAAACCGAGATGCAATTGAGCGAATAATTCATTTGAAGCACTGTTAGAGATTTGAATCAGTGAATCACTTGGAAGAAACGACTCACTGAGTCGTTTCTGTAAAGATTGACACATCTCTAGAATAACATATAGGTTACAATTTATAAAGATACGCGCTACGCTAATATAAGTTACTCCGAATACTAATCCTGCGCAGACGAAGTCGCGGGCGCCAGCTAGGTATAAATAAATTTAGAAACTGTATATTGCTGAGCATAGGTCTCTTAACAGAAGCGTCTAGATTATTCAGCTTTGTACGGTCAACAACATATCAAGACTCACATTTGTACTAAGAAAACCGCCTCTATTGACAGATATATGAACTTATTCAAGACTTGAATCGTAGGCTTTAAGCCCCCCCCCCCCTCACCTACAACACCTGAGGATGGCCATCGCTGAGGTTTTTAGTGGGTAGGCCTCTCCCTTCTGAGGAGGAGAGCCCCACATAACCACCGGTTCTCCGCAGCCGGGATATGCAATTCAATGCATTTTCCTCAGCGGAACAAAAAAAATAAAAGACTTTAAGCCCCGACCAGAAGTTAGTCCGGAGAAGTTGATTTCCCAACCCATGAACCGACCAAGGGCAAGATGTACGTGTAACTTAGTTTTTTAATCGATTTAAAAAAAAAAGGAGCTGGTTCTTGATTCGTCTGTATTTTTTGATGGTTTTTCTATTTGAAAGCAGGTCTCATTTCAGTGTGGTGCTGACGATGGCATCTATGAGAAAAGTATGTGTCTTAAATACATGACGTATTTAAGCGACAATTGAAAATAACTCAATATCACGCCGAGAACGTCGCCATGAAACTCACTAAAAATCAAAAAATAAACAAAAGTTTAACAAAACAATTTAAAAAACAGAACTACATCAAAATAAATCAATATACACAGTTCAAAAATACAATAAAACAATGTAGTTTACATTTTCATTTGGTATAGTATTCTTTTTAATTTGTTTTAATTGAGATAAGTCAGCCTTTAGTCCATTTAAATTTGTACCTCTTAATATTTTTATGGTAATGTTGTTTATTTGTGTTCCATAAAGTATTTATATAAATATAAAAATCCACGAGAGAAATGCGATCCATAAGCTCAGGCAACTGAGAAAGTCTCACATTCTGCTTTATGTGAATACACAGGCGTATGATCAAGGAGGAATGTGTTCCAACCGTGGGTCAAAGTGGCCGCATGCCGACTAAATATTTGTTAGATGAATATAAGCTATGCTGATCAAATTAGGGCTTTTGGCGACGTACTTACGTAATAATGTTATTCTAATACCAACTATTATTATAAACGTTTGTTATAAACTTTTTTTTTTTCAACCGTATGTGGGGCGTGTTGATCTGATGACTGGGGTTCTCTATATTATATTATTCATTTTATTATTATATATATCTATTTATTTGGTACACAGGCATCACTTGTTCACTTGTTTACTCAACAATTCAACTGTTATTCATGGTGTAATCCACGGTTGATATAGATGTGGTTGATATAGTATTATATATTATCTTTTTAATTTACATTTTCATTTAGTTTGTCCTCATCCTCTGGGCTGTAGCAGAATACCAGTGCTTTGCTCTTGAAGCAAAATCAGTCGCTGAGCTATCGCCTTTTTGTATCTCTGCAGCACGCATGTCTTGTATCATTATTTAGTAATAAGTATGTAGTAACATGGACTGGGGTGAGTTGGTTGCCGGTACTACGTATACGTATTTAACTCGCCAGAAGTTAGCAATCCATCCTTTCCTCGTTCAATTTGTTAGTTATTAAGTTTGATTAATTTTATTTTATGTCTGTTTTTGTGTGTTGTGAAATGATGTAAATAAAGTATTCATTCATTCATTCATAAACTAATATTATGAATTTTTGTTACTCTTTCAGGTTAAAACTATTTATAGGATTTTAATGAAATTTTATCATAATATAACTTATACATAAAAATAACACAGGCTACTATTTATAAAGATGTACGCAACGCTAATACAAACTACTCGAAATCCTGTTATAAGTCATTAAAACTCTTAGGGCTGGTTTCACCGGTTGCTGATAAGGTCTCTGATAGCATAACTTTCTCTTATCTGTCATATTAAATGCAATTTTCGGTTTCACAGGTCTCGGATAGAGGTATCTGACATATAAAGTTGCCTGTAACTTATTGGTCACATGAATTGGCTGATAGCGTTGGTATCTGTAAGATCTGTCAAAGAGAAAAATATTTGATAGACATAGCGCGAAAAGAAAAAGGGCGGTGTCTGGCATCTCGAAACACAGTCCCAGAAGAACTATTGAATGCAAATTTAATGCCCTTCCATGCATTTTCTTTGGCAAGCCATTTTGAGGCGTCGCTTGTTTTGTTTTCTATTACATGCTTTTTTTCTTCCACGAGGGACACCAGGAGCTCCATTTCCTCCCTCGAGTAATTGATGTTCCTCTCTCGTTTATTTTTTGGAGAAGCCATTATATTCTTAGGAAAATACTATTAGAAGAATTGAAAAGTGGCGCCAACACAGAAATGACAACAGTTTATGTCATCAATAGCGCGTTTCGTTCTTATTCAATAAAGTTTGAATAAAAATATATTACGTATTAGAATTTTATTAGCACATAGTACATATTCACAATAGCAGTACAAGACTAATCTTGAACATATATTTATTAATTTCGATAACGATAGTTTAAGATATTAATATTTATTTAGTTTTTTGGACACACCGGTAATTAGGTTAGTGAATCGAAACGTTAAAAAGCGACGTTGCCGTTTCGTGACTTAATAACCTGTGGGCAAATTTATCTATCATTTATTTTATCTGTCAGTTAGATGGTGAAACGAAAAAAAATTTTCAGTAACCTTTATCTATCGGATAGCGTTATATGTCAGACAACTATCTAAGAAATTATCAGCAACCGGTGAAACCGGCCCTTAGTCTTTATTAATGTTGTCGTAAATTATTCTTTGGTGGTAGGTACAAAAGTACTTTCAATATTCGCAGCAACTCCCCAGATTAGTAGCCCACATGACATGACATAAAACTTGATTTTTGTACAACATATGCAGCAGAACTAAGTCTGCTAGTCATGGGCTCAATATCTCAAGGGATCCCAATATAAACGAGAGTAGAGTGAAATACTTAAAAATAATAACCTTTTAATGAATTATTAATAACAGAAAAAATCATTTATTTTTATCCTTAAAAGTATTTCTTTCATGTCATTGGGAATGGAATATATGTTGCAGGTTCATTTAATAAGAAAGAAGTAAAAAACTTACACACGCATCTAATATGAATGATCTACCAACATTAAACTAAATTTATTACATAATTTACTATCAGTTTATCTGACAACAGACACTAAAACCAAAGATGAACAAAAAAAGCTTATATGACAAACAAAACTGACTGAATTTAATAATGTATCAAATTTTCTTTTGGTTATAGAGTCATTGCTTTGAGAGTGTTCCTTGTCTTTCTCAAAAATTCTCTCCCAATTTCCAAACATTTAGAAGGAACAGCTGATGTTTCTTCTTCTTTCCTTTGCCCTGTTCACGCTTTTATTTGGCGCAACATGTCTTCCTCTGCCACTCTCCTCTATCACTTGCTATTTTGATACTCACTCCTTTCTTCAACATATTAACATTCACACAGTTCATCCATCCTTTCTTCGATCTTCCTCTCTCATCCACTTTCATGTCCACAACTTTCCTAGTAACAGGATCATTCTCTCTTCTTAAGACTTGACCATACTAGGAAAGTCTTTATTCTCAATTTTTTGACAATAGGGGCTACTTTCAGACTTCCCCTAATATATTCTTCCACTCTATCCTTTCTTGTCACTTCACACATCCATCTTAATATATATTGACGGGCCAACATTCCAACAGCTTCTATTTATCTCTGCAAAATTAAGACTTCTTTGGCTTGACTTTTCATTTTTTTTTCCCACGGGGGATGGTAGTGAATCCTCATAGGGGGCGCGCCACCACAGTGGTCGCTATGACAACCCCCTGGTGCTTGGACGACCTCGCACCAGATACCACCCGCAACCGTTCTACGGCGGGTGGTTATGTTGAACTCTAGCAGAAGGCCAGCCTACCAACAAACACTACCTACAGCCTTTGGTCGGGCGGAAGGCCCGGGACCCTATCGGCTTGAACTAACGCTCCCGCCCTCCAGAACGGGGGTGGACTTTTCATTTTGACCACAACAACTTTTTAAAAGACGACACTTATTTTGTTATTTGGTGAGAACAAAGAAAAGAATTTGACACTCCACGTGCTTGAAACAATCTTGGAGTAATTTTGTTCGAGCAACAAAAGGAATTTTTAAAATGTTTTGAACTTGTCAGTGCCTATATATGTTTACGAAGATAACTCACTTCTCTAAAAAGTAATAGCTATTGCAAAATGAAACTAAAGGGTAATAATTTCGAAAAGTAATTTCATGAGATCAATTTCATTTTTTTGTTTGTTTTTATTAATAAAACTATGCTGTGCGTAACGAAGTCGTCGACTCCGTCCCCGTGGAATCGTAATTTTAGGTAGGATTAGGGATGACAAATATAATATAATCAGAAAGCTTCGAACTGCTAATCTATCGGGAGTTAAGCGTGTTATTGTGAGTCAACCATAAAAGATAAACATATGCTGTCGTGGGAAATTTTTTATATAATGTTAAGCCGAACATTTTCGTCATACATAATTTCTGTGTAGCTTTAACCTATAAGGTTGTACACGTGACGGAAGCTTAAAAAATGGAGTAACTTCTTGCCTGTTCTTCTTGAAGGTGTACATTGTGAACAGCTATTTTCCTTTTTTTTCCCTTATATTTATATGTATGTATATAGTTATGTAACTAAATCTATGTCCTTTTAATTTTATATTGCTTTTTTATGTTACAGAGGGATAAAAAAGCAAATGGATCACCGGATAATAATAATATCTATAGTAATTTGATTTGGTTGTCTGTTTGTTTGAAGACCTCTGTAGTCTAGTGGTTGGTATACCGGTTTCAAGGTGTCGCCATCTCCGAGGTCCCGGGTTCGAGTTCCGGTGGGGGCAGATATTTGCGTGATGAATGCGCGCATTTGTACCTTAGTCATGGTTGTTATAATATATTTTTACCAAATTTATTTATATATGTATAATATATGTATGTCTATCCGTTACCCTAGATCCCATAACACAAGCCTCACAGAGCTTACTTTGGGCTAAGCTGATTGGTGTAAGTATAAGAAATATTTATTTATTTATAAATTATAATCACTCACCATGAGGTGAGCTGTCTGTTTGGTTGTCAATATATCACATAAAAAATTACTTACGCGACATTTAGTTACTTATAGAATACTTTTAACGACATGCTTTTATATGTAAAAGTTTATTTTGTTCTTTTTAGCGCATTTAATAAAAGCTTGTTTTTTTTTAAATAAAATTTACTTCTATTTTATTTTCCGACTAAAAAAACAAGCTTAGCAAACCCTTTCATTTGATACCCATATTGTAGGGGTGCATTATAAATAATTGGTCCGCCATCTTGGGAAAGTCCGCCATATTGGATTAAAAGTGACGTCACATTATTTATCGAGGTGTTCTTTGCAAGCCCTTTCATTTGATACCCATATTGTAGGGGTGCATTAAAAATAGTTGATTCGCCATCTTGGTAATGCCGCCATGTTGGATTTAGAATGACGTCACACACATAACCATGCATTGTCATCCGACTTACACGTGCATGCAAAATTTCAGCTCAATCGGAGACCGGGAAGTGGGTCAAATTAAGATTCCAAGATTTTCTTACATAGTTACAAGTGAAGCTAATATATTTTTTTTTATACTACAACAGTAGCAAAAAGGCTTACGGCCTGCCTGATGGTAAGCAGTCACCGTCGCTTATGGACGCTTGCAACACTAGAGGCATCACAAACGCTTTGCCGACCTTTGCTTATCCTTACCTCTATAATTTTTTAATATTTTTTATTATAATATAAAAGCTTGTAAAAATACTCAACGCTTTTCATCAAAAAAGCGAAGAAACCTCTCGTAAAAACCCTGTCATTATTCAGTTCATCCTAGCTTGAACTAGGATACTATAATTAGAACAAAGAAGCTGTGAATTAATTAACATAATACCTATCATAATAGACTGTTATCCTATATTACATTGTAAAGATTTGTGTCCATAACAAATAAAATACATAAATTTATTATCATTTTGTCCAGTACCTAATGTTAATTTATTTATTAATATTGTTCAATTTTTTTTACACGTAAAACATTAATTTAATATTAAGGGCTCGACAATGTTCTGACTCAGTTGTGACAAACGTTAGCCTCTGCCATAATCTTATGAAAGTCGTAGGCTTACTAAAGCACCTAAGCTAACATGGCGCCTGGATTATAACCGGGATGATAAGGATGTATCCTGCTGTTGGCTTCTGTTATAAATTATACATATTTAGTAGATAGAGGCGGAGACAATGATTTGTTTCTGCGGCAATTTGAAATTCCGTGAGAGATGGGAGGGAATAATGGACAAATTACCGTGTATTAGCAAATATTCTTAAACAATGTTATTGGCTTGTCGGCTGTGCCCGAAAGGGTCATCAGTTTGTAATCTATATTTTTTTTAAATTATCATCTAAACAAAACATTGTGCAAAGCAATTAACTATTTTTATTTATTTTTGTTTCGTGTGTAAGTCGGGGCTGATATGCATCACTGCGACCTATTAAGATCTATTGTGACCAGCCTCCTATGTAGGTTCTATGTAGGCCCTACAGTAGCTCCCTTAACTGGGCACTGACCAAGAAAGATAGGATGTTCCCAGTTCGGATTGTTTTTATTTCATCTGGGTCAAGGATGTGTTTCCCCAGGTGTCTGTTTCTTTTGTGAATCAGCGGTTCACAGTAGCACAAGAGGTGAATTGGTGTTTCACGCTCTTGTTCGCAGACTCTGCATGTGTCAGTGTCCTTTAGTTTCATGTTGTAAAGGTGTCTATGTTAAAGCCCTAACCATCACGCTCAAGTTACTCCTGTTAAGCTTTAATAGCTCGTCAGTGCGTTTGCGAGAGAGAATTAACTATTGAGTATTGAGATTATAAATATGGTGCTTAATCTAATCTTATCAAACATATTTAAATTGCAACAAACAGCAGAACCAGGATAATATCACTTGAAACGCCCGCACGAGGGTTGTATTCGGACAATAAGCTTTGTGAACATGTAGGTAATAGGTTGTTCGAACAACTTCCATTGAATTTAAATGGGAGAGCACATAAAATAGGGACTGACTCTGGCGCCCCTGAACAATAATGACATAAAACTTTGTGAAACATTTTGTCAGTCTACGCTTTAATTGTTTTATTTATGCATTTCATAAAATATAAATAAATATTACTTTCACAAACGAAAATAGAAATTATGGAGCAATATTTTTTTTAAGGAGGGTACGGCAAATCACCTCTTTCCGCCTGATGACAAACGGAGAAAGAGGTCCAAATGAGATGACAAATAGAACAGTGCCAGTGCACCCACTATCCTACCTGCCCGCCCGCTGCTGGCCCAAGATATGCTTTTAGAGAAATACACGTGCGCAGGTAGTGAGTTCCACGTGTGAAATGAGCAACATAAGAAAGAATCTTGGAATTTCTTGATACGATGTGAAAAATAGGATGTTGGGTAAGGATGACTTCGAAGGACTATTTATGTTAAAGAAAGGAGATAAGGCTAAAGTGCTTCTCGAAGCATTCACCAAAGAACATACAATAAAAGGCTAAGTCACAAACTCTTCAAAAAAATATAAGAAAATATAGCTAATTGTGTTTAAATATAATGGGTGGGCAAAAGAATAAGTGGGCACGTGTCCACTTTGCCCTGCCCACTTTTGCTTCATTCACCATTTCAATATGTAAGCAAATAATTTTTTATTTTTTTTTTCCTCGCGGGAGGATGCAGTGAATCCTCATAGGGGGCGCGCCACCACAGTGGTCGCTATGACAACCCCCTGGTGCTCGACGACGACCTTGCACCGGATACCACCCGCGCCCGGTCTACGGCGGATGGTTATGTTGGACTCTGACAGAAGGCCAGCCTACCAACTAAGCACTGCCTAATGCCTTTGGCCGGGCAGAAAGCCTGGGGCCCTATCGGCTTTATCTGAGCGCTCGCCCTCTCAGGGGAGGGGGCGAGGCAGGAAGCAAATAATAACCTCCAAATGTTAAAATACATGGTGTTTTAAGCAACGTTTTGAGAATAGCATTGTTATAAATATTTTATTTTTATAACAATGCTATTCTCTGCCTCCGGGGAGAACAGACATGATTACAGTGTGTATTTATGTATATATATAGCTGGCACATGTGCTCGCGTATCTTAAGATTAAACAGAGTTCAACCCCAATCCAAGCAATAAGGGATTTCCTGAGTGACAGATTAACAAGATTAATAATCGAGCGTGTCGTTTGTACTTAAAATCAAGCCACATTTCATAGATTAAAAATAGTGTTTCTAAATTTCTATAGATTACAGAATAAATAGGATAAATCCGGGGAATCCGGAATGGATGATGGCCCTAACCATGTCTGATAACTTCCAAAACACAAACTAACAAACAACGATATAAACAATGTTAAGTCTTATTACGTGTTCACGGATTAACGTTGATCACAAATAGAATATTACATTAGAGCAAAATTATTTATCTATTTACTTGTCATGATATTCTAGCATTAACGATTTTATCTGTAAAAATTCAATGGACAAAATCTATAATGAAATGTCTTTTGAGCAAATCACAATCGTTGCGTCGTAAATGAAAATTATAAATTAGCAACGTTTGTTAATATGTAGAACGAACGCTTCATAAAAATTCTCCATTCGACAATATATTATTATAAGCCTTTATTGATCGTAACTGAGTAAAGGGACGGCCCGCGAACCACTAAAGTGGATCCAATATGGAGTCACAACAAACATTTGAAACCATCCAGAATGAGGTCCCAATCGCATTATATATTCCATTTGTTCAAGTGAAATTGAAAAACCAAGCAGATCAGTGCTGTTGGCGAGGATACGGTCATAATCTATATTCTCAACCCTAATGCTAAAGCAAAAAAACCGATTCATTCCTTTTTCGGAACGGAATACAAATTGACCGTGAAGACGTGAGACTTTTGCTAAGGCATACATAGACTTGTGTTCTCGAGTTAAAGACGATATTACCATGCAATCTCTGAAACCTATGAGATGTTAGGAAAGAGGCGTTGAAGCATAAATTGAGTAGACAAGCTGATGATTCTGAGAATTCCCATATAAACCTATTTTTATCCTGAAAGTATAGAAACTAACATTTGTATCTTTAGTATTGTAAAACTTCTTCTTATTCGGATTTAAAAAAAAACATGAGACGCGTACGTGTGAGCTATCTGTGAGAATTCTTTGCCTTCTCCCCTGCCTTAGAAAAAAAGGACTTGAGCTCAGGAAGATTTATTCGGAAAGAGATTGCAAATATAAGCAATAAATAGATAGTAACTATATAAATTCAAACAAATATATACCTATTTATCAACAAGCAATATTTACAAACAACTATATTTTTATTGTTAATTTAGACATAGGAGCCGATAATAAAATAGTTTGTTACATCATCAACACAGTATATTTCTTTTTAAAACATAAATCAACTTTGCCATCATATCTACATAAATAAGCTCATTATAAAATAAATACAAAATCCCCAAACTTTACTACAACTTTTTCCCAAATTCTATCTTATTACTTCTAAACTCAAATTTGACTCCCTGTCACTTTTTTTTTAAATTTTGACAACTAAAAACCATGGACCACAAAATGATCTCCTCTTGGACAGCCCAGCCAGCTACAGGTCGGATATTAACGCATAAGAAATTACCGGGACATAGTGATTTTTTTTTTCCTCAGGAGAGGAGGCTGAGAATCCATCATGGATACCAACGCAACAGGCAAGCAGGGATGCGTTGATTATGTCGGACTCCTGGTACTGTCGAGACGGCTCGACTACACAGACCTACCGACTAAACTCAGCCTAGCCTTTGGTCCTATTGACCCTACTGGCTTTATTGACGAGAGGGCCGCACCTCAGGAGAGGCACGGTTAGCGCTACCCCATGGTGAGGGTATATGCGCTAGAAGAAGGCACGAATCTCCAAAGTGGGACCGGCCAGTATTGACAAGAACCTAATCATGGCTAAGCAGAAGGCTGCCGTTTAGGGGTTGACAAGGGGGAGCGACGGCTCAGACGCCGCCGCTTGCAGGTCTAGAAGGTCCTGCGTGAGTTGGTTGGGGGGGTCGCTAAGGACATGTCGCGGTCTACGTATCCTCTGCCGGTATTGACTAGTGTTGCCTTGAGACTGGCTCACAGTTGGTGGTGTTGACGGGAGGACATAGTGATTTTGCATACGCGTTTAAGGAACCACCTAAGTGCGCAGGCCACACCTTGACTGGTTAACACAGCACACTCCTAGAAGAAGTATGCTAAAACACAACCTCCACCATTTGTGATATCTTGCATCAGGTACCTAGTCGGATATCTCTACCCTCCATTATACAACGAACGTATGCGACCAGACCTGTAGCAGCTCGCCTGGGTTGCACGCATCCCATTGGATTGTATCTTCCAGACGATGATGATTCACAGCTAAAAACCATTAGTGTTGGGCAGAAAATATGAACACCCTTCAAAGTTCTCGCCCTTTCAAAATTAGGCCCATAGTTTAAAAAAAATATGAAAATTGTTAAAAGTTGAAAGCCATGCTTAAAAGAACTTTATTAATACTACGCATAGAATTCTCATATCTCCCTACTTGTGACAAGCATGCGTCATCCATCTTCGTTTGCCCGCAAATGTCACATCATGAAGTACCTTAAGCCAGAAGTAAATTATAGTTATCTTAAACACAATAGCAATGGTGTTTCATTGAGGGTTGCCAAGTTTAATGTATGTTATTTATATTTTACTTAATAATTATATGGCTATTTTAGTTTCTCAAGTACGAAAAGAATTATATTACTTTTGAGAGCTGCTCAAAAGTAATATAATACTTTTTTAAATTACTATTGAAGTTTAATGGAAAACTTGTGTCTGAAGCCATGAATTTAAATGCACTGAGATGTATAACTTGAATGGTAGCCATTTTGTATAATAAATCAACAAAATTATCGTCTATTTAAGCAACTTGTTTATTATGTATGTCTTTGTTTGTGGACGTTCCTTTAATCACATTCACATACTTCGATGAGGGATTTATTGTCTTCATGGGTTAATGCTTAAGCCTTAAATTATGTAACACTGTAACCTCTACAATGCTGAAGCTTCAATGTATAAAAATTCACTATACTTGTGATGTCTTTATTTATAAAGTCAATGGTTTTTTGGAGGAAAGTTACAAAGTAGAATAACACAAAATATTGGACAGTCTAAAAAGAACGGCCTTTCCTACCCATCTATAATAGAAAAAAATATGTTGTAAACATCCCTCCCATTGGCAACGACTAGCTTCGACTTAGACTTTGTCATTGCTTCCAACGTAGATTGTGCCAACAAATGAACATTTGAACATAAATTTAGGAAGAATTAAATTATTTAAATTTTCTCCCTACAAAAGCCAGTACACGAACATCACCGTGTAAAAGTTTCGAAAGGTATTTTTTTCAAAGGCAAACTGTTAAACATCGCCATGCAAACAAAATGTCGTGAATAAAGACTTATTGTTATTTAGGATTGCTTCTGTATATTATTGTTACACAAAATCAATATTATTTCGAATGGATGTAACAAAAACGTTGAACATTATTCCAACAGAATAAAGCTCGTCCTGTAAATAGCATCGGCAACAGAAAAACCAATTAAATATCCATCTATTGCAGGATTGTCACGTATTTCGGAAATAACACGTCTGTTTATGGACATCTTTCTATATTCCACCTGCGGAGCGCACGTCGCTGATATGACGGAAACTTCAAAGCTAGCCAGCTCAGCTGCTTAATAATATTTTCTAGGATGCTTCGAGATGTCAAAGAAAAATGCATACCTGAATAATGCATGCAATCTTTCCGCCAGCGAGGTGTCTTGTAGACTTAAGATGGGTCTTTGGTTAGCTTTAACAACGATGAGAGGAATATCTATACTTTGATATTTATTATTTTTAATGTGTACCTGTTCCTTAATAAGCTTTTGTTATTTAAGAATAAAATTTTATATTGTACTCGTAACTGGGAAAGTAAACTTGTTTGTCTGTCGCGATTTCATACTAAATTTACATACAACCGATTTAAATAAAATTTCGTACACAAATAGTCTATAGCTTGATAAAAGATATAAGCAAATTTTTAAGCGAATAAAGGTCAGTGAAAATTTGAAGTAGGTGTGTTTGAATAGGCTCACAAACAACTGAAGCTATTTAGATGAAAATTGATACAATGATATTTGAGATCCTTAGAAAAACACAGGGTCATTTTAACTAAGGATCAATATACTTATTTATTTCACCGAGGGTCCGAGGAGGGAAATCCGATGAAAGCAATTAGCAGGGTTGTGAATAAATGTGAGACAAATGTGATTGAATATAAATAAATACGACATTCAAAGTTCGTACAAGATTTACCGTTAATCGGGTAAAAATTGGGGATAAAAGTTTATGTTTGAATAGGCTCAGAAACTATTGAACCGATTTTGATGAAAGTTGATGTAGAGATAGTTTGACACCTGGAGAAGGAGATATGGAATAGTTGGCCACAGAAAAATATATTGTAAAAAGACAACTGCCAACTGTTAGCTGCTATTTAATATCGAAGGATAGATACGGGGAAGAATAAAAAATTATTTTTACTGTGGGAAAAATTATAATTCAGTGCAATGTGCAATTTTCTAAGATTCATATATACGTACTTAGCTAAATCAATCAGGAAATAAACACTCTTTTCATCGCCCCTCTCCTGAGGGGCGCTCGCCCTCACGATTTGCCTATACGGTTCTTAGAACTAAGGCATAGGTTGAGTTAAGTCGGCAGGTCCACGTGGTTAGACCGCTCTGGCCGCGTGGAGTGCAGCATAACCTCCGTGACACTTGCCGTTGCGTGGGTTCCTAGGCACGTTTCGTGCTCCTTGTGATGACTCTCAGCCTACCTCTCCTGAGGAAAAAAAGCACTTTCACCGTACACGAAGAACACATACACACACACTGAAAATCTACACAGGTTACCAAATCTGATGACTGATTATATACAGCTACTGTCAAACTTTTATTAATAGTGCATTTACATAATAATAATTACACAATAATAGGGAAGTGACGACCCCATCGCCCGCTGGTGGGGCATTTAATGCCCCTTAACTGCCATAAACGCCCCATCAGTGCAGTAAGTCTCCCTCAGGGCAGCTTGTGGCGAGCTGTCGGTGAGTTGCGTCACCGAGAGTACCGATGTGCTTCAGGGGGGCGTGTGCCACCTGCCTCTGTCTTGCCATAACCAGCCGGGCAGAGTGGAGTCGCAAGAGCAGATGCTCGAAGGGTGGAAGTGTAATAATGTCATAACGCCGACGGCGTCTCGATCGCTGTCGCAGACACACCTCTCTACACCCTTAGTCGTTCACACCAATGTTGCTCTGTTCGCACCAATATTGGTCTGCATTTTTGGGGAGCCCATTTAGTGAGCGGCGAGTCACCACCTGCCATATTTAAAATCAATTAGGAGGCTTTGAGAAGGCAGGTGACCGGAGTCTCTTCCATAGTCCGGTTCTTATTACCACCGAAATCGAAATGCAATAGTCCACAGGCTTTTTGACCACTAATGAAAATAGTTTCTGTGCATCTAACTGGGTGTAGTCTTTAACTGCATTTTTCATGATGCAGATAGAGATTGGACCCAGTTGGTACATTCCACGCACACTTTCATTAAATTTGGCTTAAATGGCCTCTACGCATTGGATGTGTCTTTTAAAGAACAATATAAATAAATAAAAAATTTAATAAATTAGACATCTTCGCATGTAGTGCTAAAGTATACAAGAGAGAGATATCTCATCACAGCTCATATACGTCCCCACCGAGGGGCTCGAGCCTACCCTAACTATGTTAGGGCGATTAGGCCTTAGTCAACCACGCTGGCCCAGTGCGGCAAGAGAGAGATAATTAAGATTTTATCGTTCTTTAAATAAACATTTACTATTATTAATCTTATACTGTTATTGTTATTCATATACCTTTTAGTAATAAAATAACACATATAGACATCACATTGAAGGTTACGACAACATTATAGATTATGTTTCATTTAAGATTAAAACTTAATTAACTTTATATGTTAGTATATTGTTGTTTAAAGTTATTGTATATAAGTATATTATTGTTTTGTAAAGCGTCCGTGGGTCACAAACGGTACTGGCTGAAAACCAGCGCTGCAGGCGACTGCCTCAGCATATGCTGAGCCAGTGTCCGATTCGTCGGTGCAGGAGCACACCGACATTATTTATCGCTTGCTATATGTATTATAGTCCACGTATACATACGTAACGTAACGTATGTTACGTGCGTTGATGTACATATTATGTATTATAGTTAAGTAGTTTATATTTGTATATTTTTTTATTATTATTGGTTATATATTTTTTTTGTAGTATTAAGCTTTTGTATATGTTACGTGTGCTTTTGTACCGGGAATAAATGCCTTCTTTCTTTCTTTCTTCTTTCTTCTATATATATGCATAAATTGTGCCTTTCATAATTTTACTTGTAAAGGGGCACTTAGTATTTTGTTACATTTTTTCTGTTAAGTTTTTATTTTTAATTCTTTCAATTTTTACTAAATAGTATAATATTCCATTAACTGCGCAGGTTTCACACAAATTTGTATATTTGTAAATAATCGGTGACCATCAGTGCTTACAATAATTTTACCATTATATTAATTATAAATTAAGCATATTTAATTGTAAGTCTGTTTGTGGTTCAAAATAAATAAAAAAAAAAAGTAATACAAATACACTGATATAAATATTGATATTGATTCATTTGTAGTGAAACCGAGAAGCAATTGAGCGACGTGATCCGAAGCGCTCCGCCTCTGAAATATTATCTCAATCGTGCGCCGCGTACCGATTGAAACCGAGATACAATCGAGCGAATGATTCATTTGAATCACTTGGAAGAAACGACTCACTGAGTCGTTTCTGTAAAGATTGACACATCTCCAGAACATACCTGATCTTAAATCATTTCCATCCACATTTTACCCAACCTGCAAATGACATTTTCATGTCCAAAGTACTGCAACCCACAAGGGACATGAACAGAGCCTCCGCACGTCGCGACGCAGTCATATTCACCGGTACTCACGAAATATGGTTGCTACGCGAACCTCTGGGAAATGTTCTAATGGAAAAGTTTACAGCGCCAATACCATTTAATCCTCATCAAGTGACATGTCAATTAAGCTTTGTCATCGTTGTTTATTAAGTTTGACGTGTCCATGACAAAGTTACTTAACCAAAGTGATATTAGACACATGAACATTAATTACACGACTGTAATTTCTTTTTATAAATATTTTTTACACTTACAATAATTAGCCTAGCCCAAAGTAAACTCTGAAGGCTTGTGTTATGGGATCTAGGGTAACGGATAGACATACATATATGTAATATAATAGGTGTTGAGAAAGGGATATAGTTGGTACGGTCGGCCAAGAAAGTGGTCTACCAGTTTTGACAAAATTTCATATGTGAGTAAAATAGCGATAAGGTTGAACTCCTGTACTTATTACCTTTTTAAGATTATGCAGAGTGATGACGTTTAAACCTAAAATAATCTGACAGCTATTAATCTGTCAATTTTGTCAGAATATTTTTGCACGGGAAAATCAACTCTGTTACTTTATAGCGCGCGAATGATTTTCAACCTTAGGGTGGTAGACCACTTTCTTGGCCGACCGTACTTATGTCATGACCAGGAGACTAGGGCGGCCAAGACTGCAAGTGCGCCACTCAGGGACCTGGAAAATGGAGAGACTCAAAGTCACCCAAGGAACAATGTAGAGAGCTATGCTCGGAGTTTCTCTGTGTGATTTAAAATTTCAAAATGCTAGAACAATCGATTTTCTTGTTTCTTATGACGTGATATTTGACGAACTTGCATACTAACTTTCAACCCTTATTTCACCCCCAAGCTGGTCGAAATTTCAGAAATGCTAGAACAAATGTTTCTTGATTTCTTATCAAGTGCTTAAATATAAAGTTTCATGGTTTTATCTTTTAAAATTAAAAAAAGTCCCATACAAACTTTCAACCTCTATTTCAACCCTTTCATCCCTTTTTTTCGAAATGAAAAGTAGCCTATGTTCTGTCTCAGGGTCTAAAGATTGTCTGTACCAAATTTCATCAAAATCGGTTGCGAGGTTTAAGCGGGAAAGCGTAACAGACAGAGTTACTTTCGCATTTATAATATTAGGTGGAATATATATATATATATATATGTGTACAAAATGTTACGATATGCATCACAATAATAGCGTACATAACATTCGCAATAACTATCTACTATTTACAGTCCAATATCAGTACTATTCACCAACAGGCATCTTCCATACTTCCATATCACCAGCAAAATATTCATAAGAATACTTTTTTACAAAAACCTAAAATTCCATCACCAACTCGAGTGTTCGTAAATTTTCTTATATAATCATGTCAAATTTTTTTTTAATATATTTGTCACATTCGTTAATGATTATGTTTTTATTTTTTTAACACTACTTAACTGTCTGTCTGACTGTATATAAATATACGAGAAAAACACATATTCTTATGTGTTGTTAAATGTTAAAAAAAACGGTATTTTTGAGTAAATAATCGTAATTTTAAATGATTTAATAAATTTCAGTTTTAGCTGAAAAATCTATTTCAATCGGATACTATTTTTTATAAAGCATATGCCGCAGAGCCAAGTCTGTATGCCATGGGTACCATGACTTAAATGAAGGTTGTCCTGTGACATTACTTACAAAACCTTGCATTCGTGTACAGAACCGATTGTTTATTTTCCAGGGGGCAAACAAATAATTGTAGTAATATGACAATACACTTTGCGCAAACAAAAATAACCTTTCTGTGGTCTGTAACCCTGAATTTCCGAAAATGGACTATGACAACCTTGATACGCACATGTTAACAATTGATCGCATCCAATGAAATCAACCTTCAGCCCTGAATATAAAGCACAAGTAGAATTGTCCTGATGATAGAGACGTTGTTTAGTTCGAAACATTATCCTCGTGTCAACTCTGGTCGACAAGCAGTGAGAAGCCAAAGCAAGCGAAATGTTTTCCTTCATTTGTTTAAGTGCAATTATGTTAATTACTTTGCCGTGTGTCAAAACTGATATAGACTGTGACTTTACCGGAGAAGTGGTAAGTGAAAGACATTATTCGATTACGTATTTTTAATCTCTTACCAGGAACATAGATAATTTGATTTATCACTTACTGGAATTTGTACACATTATTCTTGAACTCTCTTACTAACCTCTGAGAATCAACTTCCATTTCAAATGGGATCATAATAAAAAATATTCAAGTATTAGATAATACATGTGACAACTTAAATAGCATGCCTGGAAATTCGAAAAAAATAGTTTCCGGATATTAACTACAATGAAACTTCACTTTAGTCCAGTCAAAATATACTAAATTATGATTCCAGTTTGCATTAATTCCCAACAAGCTGGATTTTTGTGCAGCCCTTGAATACGTCATTACAAATAATAATAATAATAATAATAATAAGTCTTTATTAACCAACACCGAGTTACATGGCCCAACACATTTCAAAACTATGTTGATATTGCATAAAAATGGGCGTTCAAATCAGGTACCAGTGGAACTCAAACTAGACGAAAGCCTGTATCTTGAGTTCCGCAGGTGCTCACAATACTATGATTATGTATGTGCACTAATACTTCTAATTATATGTACTTTCTAAGTTGGACGACAATATAATAACCCTAGTCTAATTTATGGCTATCATTTCTATATATATATTATTTTATGTTTTGTGGATCTATTTGTGTGTGTGTGAGTGTGTGTGTGTGTGTGTTTGTGTGTGTGTGTGTGTGTGTGTCAAATTATGTGAAATAGGTATATAAGACAGTATAACTAACCGAGAGAGTGTGTGGTGTGTACGTATTTAATAAATAAATAAATGAAACAAATAAATGAAACAGGGCATACCGTTGTGTGGGGTATCAGAGATTTATATTGAAGTAGAGGGCATTAAGTTTTCTGTTTCATCATAAGTGAGAGAGTATAGCCAGCCCATAATAACCCTCTTACATTTAACAAGAGAGACCTCTACTATGTCAGTTACTGTATTAACCTTGTTGTATACGCAAGGAAGTGAGTATCTGGGACAGCGTCTAGCAATTCCAGATTTTGCTATGGGTAAAGGTATCCTAAAGACGCGTTTACTCTTTATGAGTGCGTAATCTGTTCGATGTTTTAGAGTTATGTGCGTTTTTAAAATGGCACTCAATATGAACAGTTGACGAACACGCAGGACCCTGCACTCTTTATATAGGTTATTCGTCGGGTAACGGAAAGGTTTTCTTAACATGACTTTGAGGAGAGATCTCTGTGCTCTTTCGATCAGTATGAAATGGGTCTTAGGCGCACTACCCCAAACTGAGATACAATATTGAAGTAACGACTGACAAAGGGACGTGTATACAAGTTTTAACACATCTGGAGGCATACAGTCGCGAAGTAGCTTCATAATATATATTAGGCGTCTCACTCTACCAGACAAGTCAAAAATGTGTTGTTTATAGTTTAGGTTTTCATCAACTGTGAGTCCCAGGTATTTGATTGATTTCACCCGTTCAATCGAGCACGAGCAGCCGTTATTATCATGTGTATCTAGTGGACATGACATACAACGTAGTGGTAGACTGTGCCCCAGGCTGGACGCCGCCGTCTTGGAAAATGCAATATATTTGGTCTTATTCACATTAAGGGTGAGAAGGTTACGGTCTAAGGTACTGCCTATTTGTGATAAGCCCGTCGCAGCATGCTCACGTGCCTGTTCCCAGTCTCTTCCGAAAAACAGTACCGCCATATCGTCTGCGTATGCAATTATTTCCGCATTGTCCACTTTCAGATTCACGATTTCATTGATGTAAATGGTGAAAAGAATCGGGCCAAGGACACTGCCTTGTGGAACACCAAAGTCCACAGGAAGCTCCGAACTCAGTTGATCACCAATCTTTACGCATTGTCTTCGGCCAGATAGATAGCTTGTAAACCAGTCGATGCAAACACCTCTCATACCACAATGTTGCAGTTTTTTTAATAACAAATTGATTGATATCGTGTCAAAGGCCCTAGCCAGGTCAAGAAAAACACCCAAACAACGATCTCCAGTGTCCACATGTGCGGACACTGTATTGGCTAACAATGATACGGCGTCCTCTGCAGATCTCCCCCTTCTAAATCCAAATTGTCTGGTCGATATAAGGTTTTCTTTTTCCAGGAATGAAACAAGGCGATTTGCGACTAATTTTTCAAGCACCTTAGAAAGAACACTTAGCAGATGATATATCACAAGTCCCTATCGATCCCGCTTGTGCGTTGTTTTTTATTCGAGTATTCACACTAACAACTTTAACTTAACACTTTTCAAAGCGATGCTTTGTAGAAGAAAAGTACATCTTTTTTGTAGACAACTTTACGATGTACAAAAAATAGTAGATAAATTATATACAACGGTCACGGTTTTTCTGTGGTGTATTTAGTCGTCAGCATTGCACGCGTGCGAAACCGGGGCGGGTCGCATGTATTATCATAAACATGAAAGTTTGTAAGTATGGATGTATGCTTGTTACTCTTTCTCGTAAAAACTACTTAACTAACTAAAAGGATAACTACTTAAAAGGATTTTAATAAAACTTTACAATAATATAGCTTGTAGTACATTAGAAGCACACATAGGCTAAACTATTCAGCGGGCGATCCGCCGGCTGGGTTTAGAAATAGCGCCTCACAAAACCGAGGCGCTATGATTCCACGGCCTTCCGAGGCGCCGGGAACCACCCAGTTGCCGGATCCGGGTGGGTGACGCGGTGGTCCCGGTGGGGCCGTACATCAAGTACTTGGGCCTCACCCTGGACCGCCGCTGGAGCTTCGAGGAGCATTTCGTGCGGTTGGTCCCCCGAGCCAAAAGGGTAGCGGGCGCATTGCATCGCCTGCTGCCCAATCTCGGGGGACCGAGGGATGGAATTCGCCGCCTGTACGAGGGCATCGTGCGATCCGTGGCCATGTATGGGGCTCCCGTATGGTCGCAAGACTGCGCGAGGTCCCCCCGCTGCAGAGCTCTGCTACGGAGCCTGCAGCGGATAATGGCCATACGGATCGTACGAGGCTACCGTACAATCTCGTACGAGGCGGCGACAGTTCTGGGACGCTCCCCCCCATTCGACATCCTGGCCGACATGTACGCGGCGACGTATGCGTCGCGGCGTGTCGACCGGGGGAGCGATGGGGGGACCGCCCCGGAACCCGCACACGAAGTGCCTAAGCGGGGGTGGCACCGACGGATTGTGGCGGCCTGGCGTGCGCAGCTTGAATTACGGATCTGCGCGCGCCAGCGCGCCGTCGGTGCCGTACTCCCGCATCTCGAAGCTTGGCTCCACGGGAAGGAGGAGGTCATCTACCGATTGACTCAGATACTCACCGGGCACGGCTGCTTCGGTGAGTATCTGTGTCGAATAGGACGGAAGGGATCGACACATTGCCACCACTGCGCATCCGACCTCGACTCGGCCCAGCACACGCTGGCGGAGTGTCCCGCGTGGGCCTCCGAGCGCCGAGTCTTGGTCGCAGAGATCGGGCGAGATCTGTCTCCGCCGGCATTGATTGCGGCAATGCTGGCGGACGAGGGAGGTTGGAGGGCTGTGGCCTCCTTCTGTGAAGCAGTGATGCTCCAGAAGGAGGCTGCCGAGTGGGGTCGGGAGATGGCCGATCCCGCTCGAAGAAGGCGGCGCCAGGCTCGGTAGCACAGCTGCGGTGCCGCCGCGGGTCGCCGGCGGGCGCGAGGAAGTCGCGACCGCTACGGCGACCCGGGATGGACCACGCCCCTTCCGTGGCCGGGGGGCGTCATCGGTGGAGGAGACCGGGGGAGGTAGTGAGCCTCCCCCGAGGAGGGCTCCCCTGTATCGGCGGGAGAGCGAAGGCTGGGGGTTCCCGGAAGTGGCTTGATGTTCCCGGGGGCTCCCTACATGCCTGAGGAAGGCCATCCCTGAGGGTTTTAGTGGGTAGGCCTCCCCCTTCTGGGGAGGAGAGCCCCACATAACCGCCGGCCCGCCACAGCCGGGGTATACAATTTAATGCATTTTCCTCAGGGAAAAGAAAAAATGGCTAAACTATTCAAAATACACATCCCACTAACTAAATTCACATCAGAAAGGCCGAAATGAAATTGCTTTCTTTCCACAATTATAATTCGTATCAAAAATACAGTTTGATCACATCACACGATTATTTAATCTCACGTGCCAGAAACAACTTGCGACTGCTGCCATCTGGAAATTACAAGCAAGCAATTCTGGAACGTTCGTAAATAAAAATAGATATATATTTATATTCCGGATGTATCAAAAAACATATAGCCCCGTTTGATGTCTTCCAACGACGTTAATAAACAGTTCTGAATTTCCCCAAGGAACTGGATAAAACGAAGTTATCGAAGTAGATTATAGTGACTTCAGTTACGCAAAGTATCCTTCCTTACATTCCTCCATCCATACTAATACTAATATTATAAATGGGAAAGTGTGTCTGCCTGTTTGTCCGTCTTTCACGGCAAAACGGAGCGACGAATTGACTTGATTTTTTACGTGGAGATAGTTGAAGGGATGGAGAGTAACATAGGCTACTTTTTATCCCGGAAAAATCAACAGTACCCACGGGATGCGTAATAAAGGCTTCGCTCAATAACTACTGCACAGATTTTCATGCGGTTTTCATCAATAGATAGAGTGATTCTTGAGCAAGGTTTTGCGATATTTTTTATCTCGGAAAAACGGATAGTCCCACGGGAAGCGCGATAAAACCTTCGCGCCATAAACCGACTTCCGCGCATATGTAGCCTTGGGCAAAAGCTATGACCCTTAACCCTCTATAAACCCAATCACAAAATCCACGCGGGCGAAGCCGCGGGCAGAAAGCTATTTATATATAAATGATATTCAACATTAATTTCTGGTAGGTGTAGGCAAAGTTCCGCTCAGTTATCTGTTGACTATATACGATGTAAAAATAGCTTGGAAGCTCATTAATCCATTTTAGTCAATCACATTCATTAATCGTTTCTCATTGGTTCAGGATCACCACTTTAAACTTAGTTATTCTTCAGGATCTTTGATCTTAGATAGATAGATAGATGAAGCGTTTATTATTTTCTGCAAAAGACACATAGATAATATCTAGTAAAACAATGATAATAATTGAGAAAATAAACATGCATTCAAACACTAGAAATATATGTATGCTGCAAAAAGCCAAAGCTTGGCTAAATATTTGCCTAATTTTGCCGACCGTTTGCGGAGTGGGGACGTTTTTGGTACCCATATCTTAATATATATATTTCTTGTGTGCGTGTGTATGTGACTGAACTCCTCCTAAACGACTGGACCAATTTTGATGAAATTTTTTGTGTGTATTCCAGGGGGCTTGAGGATGGTTTAGATTCACAATACGGTCATATAGATATTGTTTTTCAGCTAAATTATTTATTTAAAAACATTTGAGACAACGTGACATTTGAGACATTTGACATTTGAGACATTTGACAGGACAACGTCTGTTGGGCCAGCTAGTACAATATATATATCTAGAGATTTTCGGCTTGATCTGTTTGACTGAGTAGAGCTTTACAAATTGAGCGGATAAAAGCCAATAAATGCGAGAAAAGTTATTTGTAAAAAAACCGCATGAGGCCATAACAATCGAAACAATCACATATCAATTATTCTAAAGAAACAATAAGGCGAGTACAAATAAATACATCTTTAAAGTACGTTCAATAAATATAATTATACTAATATAAAGTATATATGTACTAAGATATGATACTGATACATATGTATAAAGATATAATCTGTGAAAACTGTCCCCTGCCACAGATAAAACTCACGGCTGCCTAAATTTTGTATCTCAAAAAATGTATTTTTTTACATGCTTTTTAAAAGTTAAAGTAAAGTATGTCAACTACATAGTACACCAATTTCTAGGTGTCACACTCTCTGAGATCCCGGGTTACCTACCTCTTACCTCCCCTTACCTCGGTAGTCGAGTGGTTAGTACACCGATTTCTAGGTGTCACACTCTCTGAGATCCCGGGTTACCTACCTCTTACCTCCCCTTACCTCGGTAGTCGAGTGGTTAGTACACCGATTTCTAGGTGTCACACTCTCTGAGAACCCGGGTTACCTACCTCTTACCTCCCCTTACCTCGGTAGTCGAGTGGTTAGTACACCGATTTCTAGGTGTCACACTCTCTGAGATCCCGGGTTACCTACCTCTTACCTCCCCTTACCTCGGTAGTCGAGTGGTTAGTACACCGATTTCTAGGTGTCACACTCTCTGAGATCCCGGGTTACCTACCTCTTACCTCCCCTTACCTCGATAGTCGAGTCGAGCCAGTCTACCCATATCCTCCAGCACGTGAACTTGCTTCCGCTATAATATCTAAAAACCTAAATTAATCCTATTGTATTGATTTCACTGTATCTAATCGTGTGACAAATATTTCTTTTTTAAAAGTCTTTTGAAATCCCAAATATAACAGTTCGATCTCTCTGCGCAATGCACTCACTGCTCCTATAATACTTGTGGCGAACAAAATTACCGCTAATTCAAACAGCTGAACTAACTTGGTCACTATACAAGGGGGCCGATTCCACAAATAACCGAATATTATGACGTCCTCCATCCTCGAGTGGTTAGTACACCAGTTTCAAGGTGTCACCATCTCTGAACCCCCACGGGGTTGCACAAATGTTTGTGTGATGAATGCGAGCATTTGTACCTTAGTCATGGTTGTTGATGGCAGGTGAAGGCGAGCAAGCGATCGCCTAATGACCCTGCCGTAAAGGCAGCCGTTGAAGTGCCTCTCTACCTAGGGATAGTCCTAGTGTTCTCGGACAATCCCCCCTTGACGATGGCTCGACTGACTAAGGTCGAACTAGCCCGTGGGCGTGTGGTGGTAGAATCGCGAAAGCGCACCCCGCTATGCGTACCGATATGGGCTCAGAGGACACACGGGTGTTTCAGTGGGTAGGCCGGTCCCTCTGACTAGGGTGCCCCACAAAAGGCCGCGCCTAGCCAGCGCAGTGACAAGGCGCATAAGGTGCATTTCCCCTCGAAAAAAAATAAGTCATGGTTGTTGATATGTATCTCCATATGTATAATATATGTTTATCTATCCGTTAACTTAGATCTCATAGCCACAAACCTTAGTTGGGCTAGGCTAATTGGTGTAAGTGTGAGAAATATTAATTGATTTATTGACTATTGGCTTTACAAAAACTGAGTTTTGCATTCGAATTTTCGACCAATGTGGTTACGACGAAGCGGTGTGCGAAGTTGCCCAGATACCGAAAAGGCATTCCACTTCTTGTCGCTGAGAATTAGTGCTCTAGAAAAGCGCTTTTTACATATAGGTGGAGGAAGTAGCCTTGAAACCAATGAGAATGAGCTCACGATGCATCTCTAAAAGCAGATAGACCGGCAACTTACAGTTCCTTACCGGTCATTTATTTTGATGATTCGATTATTAATATAAGTACAGAGGTGAGAAATTTGGGCGTTTATTTCGACAGCTCCCTTTCATGGCACAAACAAGTGTCAGAGGTCAGCAGGAGAGTGTTTGGTGCATACAGCTCCCTTAAACGCCTTAAAAATTTGCTTCCTATTAAAACAAAAATTTTACTAGCCCAGTCCCTTCTTCTTCCAATATTGGACTATTCCGATACGTGTTACCCTGATTTGTCCGTTTCCCAGTTATACAAATTGGAGCGTTTGCAAAACCTGTGTATACGGTTCATCTTTGGGCTACGCAAGTTCGACCATATTTTTCATTATCGCTCCAAACTTGAATGGCTACCAATAACCCGTCGGAGAGACTGTCATATCCTTTCCCTTCTCCATTCTCTGCTTACCAATCCAAATGCCCCGGAGTACCTCAAATCCCGTTTCGTTCTCCACTCCTCAACTTTAAATAGAACCCTTCGTTCCTCGAATGATCTATCTCTTGTTCTCCCACTACACTCTTCAATATTCTATGACAAATCATTTACGGTCAAAGCCGTCAGGCTCTGGAATTCCCTTCCAGAAATAATAAGGCGTGCAAACTCACATGACTCTTTCAAGCGAGCGATCAAAACACATTTCTTGCAGCTGGAAAATTAGTATTCTCCATTACTGTTTGTAGTGTTTTAGTACATGTATTTTATGTAGTATATGAATGTATATTAGTTTTTATGTAGTATATGTATTTTACATCATTTTATAAATATATATTTAATATTTGTATCTCCCGTCAATCAAGTTTTTTATGTTAACTTTACTTCACTTTTAGGTTGCCTGGAAGAGATTGCCGCTTTGGCAATAACGCCGCCTTTTGTACTATAGTAATTTAGATAGTATGTATAATACATGTGTAAATGTTGTTTTATTACAATAAAGTTATCATTCATTCATTCATTCAACTTTTGCCGTGAGCTAAAAACTAATGTCCAGCTTCGTCTTACTAATATCTATGAACCCAATGTGGTGGCAATGTCCTCCGGAGGTCGAAGACAACTCCGTTCGTGAAAACGGCGTGTATCCCTACTAATATTATAAATGCGAAACTTTGTAAGGATGGATGGATGTTTGTTACTTTATCACGTAAAAGTTCCAAATGCAGTTTAATAAAACTATAAAATAATACATATGTAGGCTACAATTTATGAAGGTATCAGCTAGTTTTATTATAACAAAGGTCGCCCAAAATTAAACCTGTAAACGCTTGTAAAACTAATTGCAACTGTAGCTTTACGCTACCATTATGCCCTACATACCTAGCAAAACAAGGATATCCTTATATATATGTTATTTTTAGGGCACAACAATCGGGACATATATATGTCACGATATAAGAAAACTAGTCCCATCACTTCCATCAGGTATATTCAATATTGTTATAAAAATTTTATCTTCGCCCTTAACTGATTACACATTCACCTAATGTGTACAAAAAAAAACTGATTAACCTCTAACGCCAATATTACAGGATTATACTCAAACTCAAATCATTGCTTGAGAATAGTTAGAACGAGAGTTATATAGGCTAAATAGTATCTAACCCTTTCTAACTATAGCAGGTGTAGCAAGCAGCAATTAGAAATTTAATTTTAGAATAAAAGCTTTCATCTATGTGTAGCAATTCGGTTCGACAACGATTTATTATTGGAACTGACCCTAAGTCACAATAGACGAGGTCACATGCGCACGCGCAACAGTACCTGCCAACAGTGCATACATGTAGTCACGCGGAACGATACCTCTGACCTGAAATCACATTAGTTTATCTAGTTTTATTCAAAATGTGATGGTGAAATGATGTAGCATTAAATAAGATTGTTGAACTAAAATGATAACTTTACTGTTGATTGTTATGCTCACTGCAAATGCGCTGGCGCAAGACTGTAAAGTTGGCGGGAGACGGGTATGTCATGTTATATAAAAATAAATGGACTAAGTACATTTTTTACTAAGTCGGTAGGCTTCCCACAAGATGAGCAGGCGACTTGGTGCAAATCGCAGGAATCGCGTTGGATGCGCAGCGCAGGATCCAGTGCTGTGGGTGTTCTTGGGGGAAGGCTATGGCCAGCAGTGTTTGACTATTTTGACTTCATTGAAATCCTAACGGTCTTCTAATTCATTATTATATTCATTGCATTGCATTATCGTAAATCAGTGAAATGAACGATTTTAGTGTCTAAAAAGAACGTTCATTTTCTCCGTCAGGTCAGCCGAAAATATGATTTTGCAGGAGCGAGTTCACATTCAAAGTATTAGCATTTTGCATATTCATTGTCAATGTTGTGTATGGTAGGCAATTTTTTTCTAACTATTTCCAAGTTTCTCTGTATAAATTTTGATTTTAATGCGTAATTAAAAAACTATATTTAAAGCAATATTTAAAATAAAAGCACTAGAGTTTTTTATGTTATGTCGTGGATGCAATCACAAACATAGAATACAAACCGTACAAATATTTGTATTCCGTACGGGAGCAAACCCGCGACCCGTAACGCAATTAGCGATCACTCGGTCGCTGCGCCAACAGTGTCGTATTATTCCCCTTCCTGAAATAATTACTTTATAAAAAATAGCAAAAGTAATATATTTTCATGTTATTGTAACGAAACCTGAAATTCTACCAGTATTTAAGTTATACGTAATACTCGTAAAAAGTTACTTATTTTATATTACAATATAAACTTTTGTAGTACATAAAGGAGAATGCCCAAATTTGCCCCACTGGTCCCAAAGCTATAACAAAATGTAAATAAATATAAAAATAAAATTACGAATTTTAGTGGCATTTATTTCGCAAATAGGCGTGCGAGAGAAAAACAATAAAATAAAGTGTTTCTTAGAAACGGAAATGGCAATATTACATAAATACGAAACCGAGTAATATGGCCAAAAGTCAAAATGACGCATTAAATTAATTAAAATTCTATTATTAAACGGCACATAATGTAAGTTACTGAAAATCAATGAAAAGGCTAAAAATACTGTAATTCAAACTAAATAAACAAGCTTTCTTATTTCATTAAGTATATTTAACAAACTTATTTTTACATTGCACATGTGCTATGTAAAAAAAGTTCTCTTTTTTACACTATGGTGTAAGCTGCTAAAAATACACGAAAATACTGAATACTGTGATTCCAACTAAGTATATTATACAAACCTTTTTTTTTATCAAAAAATATTTTATGTCAAACAAAATGTATATCGTCGTCTTACAACTTTGCTAATAAATATTAGTAGGCGCTCATTTTATTTGTCTAATATCTTTATTTCCGCACGAAGTTTCGACTTATATCTGCTTCATTTAAAAATCTATGCTAATAACGCACACATTAAAAAAATCTCATTAATGGGCATGCATATGCATGTGACTGGGGCACAGCTCTTTATAATTTGGGCATTGTCCTTTCTATTACCTTGATCGTGTTGGAAACCATTTCAAGTGAACCATTATAAGCGTATGTATTTACGTACGCTTATTTTTTTCCTTCTGGAGAGGAGAGACTATGAATCCTCATGGATACCAAGTGCCACGCTGATTATGTCGAACTCCTGACAAATCGACGCGGCTCAACCCGAAAGACGTACCGACTAGTGTTGCCAGGTGTCCCGATTTGCGCGGGACGTCCCGATTTTCAGGGGTCCCGCATCCCGATTTGTGCCTGATCGGGACGCTAAATGTCCCGATAAATCAAAAAATGGGGAAAAAACTATTATAAATATTTATTATTTCCCCCAATTCTCGCCCGTCTTTGATAGTGACAGGTTTTGAGTGAGAAAATAATTATTTACAGATAAACTAAAAATATGAAAAAAAAATATTGCTTACACCAATTAGCCTATACCAAAGTAAGCGCTAAAAGGTTTGTGTTATGGGTTCTAGGATCTCAGAGTTGGCGACACCATGAAACCTACCACTCGCTACGGTTGCTAGGTCGTCTAAAAAAGAACTATATTAAATGTAAACCATACTTCAAATCTTAGATCGATTGTATGGCTAAGCTAAATCGATTGTATGACGAATCTAATTCGATTGTATAACTAAGCTAATATTAATGATAGTGAGACAAGAGATTTGTCAGAAGTCCGCATTTAGTCAATTTTAAAAGTCAACTTAGATAGGATAGGCCTCAATAAAGTCCTTACGATTTTGCTAAGTTCATGGTTTTACTTTAGATTATTCTACACACTTTATTGTTTGAGGAGAAAGGGGCTGAGAGGATAAGGAGCATGAAACTTGCTCAGTAAACCCTCGAAGCCAGTTGGCGCGGAAATTATGTCAGTTATGTTAAATTCCAGCCTGAAACTGTACACAGCCGGAGCGGCCCTACCGACATGATCCACCAACTCGACATTTTTTTTTTATTTTATTAGGTACTTACAACAGGTTACATTGTTCATTCTGCATATCAATGATTTGTTGCATACCAGTGGCATTCATTGCTATGCGGATGACAGTACCGTGGATGCACTGTATTTCGGCCGCAGCAATATCTCTCGGGATCACGTCGACGAGTGTCGGAACAAACTTGTGTCTGAAATCGAATCATCCCTTGTGTAGATTTCCGATTGGGGGGGGGGCTAAATCTAGTCCAGTTTAACCCTTCTAAGACTTAAGTTTGCGCGTTCACCGCTAAAAAGCCCCCTTTGTCGCATCGCCACTCTTCGGAAATACTCACCTTTGTGCCAAGCCAAACATTGGCATTCTGGGGTGGGGTGTCTATATTTCGAGTGTTGTCCAGTTTGGCGGTCATTTGGAGAGCAAGGCTAAAATAGCCTCCAAAAAACTTGAAGTACTCAACAGGGCCAAACAGTACTTCAACCCGGCTCACCGCCTTAAACTGTATAAGGCACAGGTGCGACCTCACATGGAGTATTGTTGCCACCTTTGGGCCGGAGCTCCGGGTAATCAGCTATCTCAATTTGACCGAATCCAACGTAGGGCATCTCGGATTGTCGACGATCCTGAACTTGCCGATCGGCTAGATCCTTTGGCACTGCGTAGGGATCTATCTTCCCTATGCATACTTTACAGAGTCTACAATGGGGAGTGTTCCGAGGAGTTGTTCAATTTAATAGAAGCCGCTGATTTTCGCAACCGATCGTCTCGCCGGAACTGTCATCCGCACCAACTAGGTGGTTGGCGTTCCACTACATTGCGTTTTAAAAACAGTTTTCTGCCACGCACAGTAAATATCTGGAACTCGTTGCCATCAGCGGTCTTCCCCAACAACTGCGACATTGGGTTATTCAAGAAAAGAGCATATATGCCTACCTGTAGGGTAGGCAATGCACTGGCGTCGCTGGTGACGTGGGCGGCGGTGAATCACTTACCATCAGGTGACCCGTCTTGCTCGTTTGCCTCTTATTTTACATAAAGAAAAAAATACATTCAACATGACACATACACTACCGCTCAAAAGTATTTGGCCACCTACAATTTGTATAAGTTATAAACAATACGTTAAAAAAAATAGGTTTCATTACACCGCCAAACACAATTATTGTTATGTCAAAAAAAATGCTAATAAACAGTTGAAATATTTATGAAGTAGTTTCATCTAATCACACTTTTACTAAATATATTTTACTAAGTGGCCAAATACTTTTGAGCGGTAGTGTATATAGGCAGCATCATCCTGATGGAAATCATAACCCAAAACGTTAAATAATACTAATACACACCAGGGCTAAATATTTTTTTTTTTATTTAACACGAGAGGTTTTTTTTACTAATATCTGTATTTTTTATTTATTTCTGTTCATCTTCACTTTCGTTATTTCTAGTGCGTGGATCACGAGCAATGCTGTGGCGGATGTTGCTTTGACGGCGAATGCATTGATAGTAAGTTTCCAAATCAATAAAAAACCATCTGAATCTACCATTTCAAACAACAACCATGTCAAAGAAACATATTGGGTGTGACTAGCACTCATCGAAAATAGAGTCCTATATAAACTCACATTTTTTCCGGAAGCACCGTTTTAGTAAAAATCCAGGTAGCCTAAACGAAGAACCTCAGCCCTGATTCCCTAGATTTGACTGTAGGCTGATTATATATAGTTCATGTTAATACGTCTGGATGTATCCTTGTTCTCATTTAAGGATAATATTGGTAATGAAAATTAAAAATGCACAAGCTTTCACTTAACATTGTCCTATTAAATTTTTGCGACTTTAGTCCTACCCAATTTTCAATTACAGAATTCGAATTTTAATTGCATTATTTGACAACCTAAGCGCGCATCAATCTATATGATATAATAAATATATAATTATATACCAATATAATTATATATGTAATAAATAATATAGTATTGTTATTGTTCTTTTTATTTAATTAAACATCTTAAATCTAAAATTTTTAGAATATATACATAAATCATAATAATTATTAAAAACTTAAAATTAGTATGCCACCTGCAGTAAAGCAGGAGCCAAGCTGGAGAAATCTCCGGAAAATACGTGCCGTATCCAAAAGCACCGCTTTCGGTATCGGACCTTTGATCTATCCGTCTTTGCTATCAAGCGATTCGCAGACACAACTATCGGAACAATGATAGTCAAATCAACATCCCACATGACAGTACCTTGTGTGCCAAGTCAAGGTACTTGCTGGCTTTGTCCTCAGCTTTCACGAGGTTTTCGCCATGAGGGGTGTTCAGTGCGTTGAACTAGTTATCAGTACCCATGCTAGGCGTGTCCTTTTTTAACTACCTTATAAAATGGAAGAGGTTCTCTATTCGAATTAATTGTTTTTTTTTTTACATATGTCAAGTAAGTGTTACTTCAGAAAATTATGAACTTATTTTGACGATTCTGTTTTGTTTGCTAGCTTAGAAATGATGTCAAAAAAAATAGAAATTGATTTGGAGCTTCTTAAGATAATCAACAAAAAAAAGTTAAAAAGAAATTTGCTTAGCTTTGCTTGAATTAATATCGACAACCTTTCATACCGAAAGCTTTCATACAAAAATTTCATAAAAAAACAACAAAATGAAATCAAAATTATTTTGCTTTAGATTTTGAGAAGCATTGCCTTAGGGGTCATCCATAAATTACGTCACACGAATTTCGTGATTTTTTGCCCCTCCCCCCGTCCTTGTCACAGCTAGTCACATTTGTGAGACTCCCCCCTCCCTTAGAGTGACGTCACAAATTTTGAAATTATAGAAATTATTGAATGATAAAAGCGGTTTCGAAATCAGTTTTATTTTCATTTCAATAAAATTAACATCAAATCAATTAACAAAACAAAAAACGATTACTTATATTAATTAAGTGTATAGTCATTTCATGATTTTCTTATTATATTTTTCAAAATCATCTGCTATGATCAATTAGAAAAATAGTACGTTTCGGGAGTACCCCTATTAATAGATAGAAGAAGACACTATTCCTTTATTTATTTATGAGAGTATACAGACTTTACAATAAAAGTTAATATTTACAGCACTTTTCATACTAATAGTAATAATTTAAAGTTTGCGTTTTAACTATATAATATATATAATTATAAGCTAAGTTATAATTAGAGATCGGATAATCGGATGCATGTTTACCTAAAGTTAGTTTAAGACAAAGTATGGAAACGGCTTTTTATTGTTTTGTTAAATAAAATTTTTCACCATTTCTGTTTTTTTATTCAATTATTTAATTGATTATTGTTTTAGTCAAACTAGCTCACTACTTTCGTATAACATTCTTCATGTAATAAATCGTACATTCATAAATCGCACGGGGAACTGAAACCAAACTTCATGTAAATACGTATGCATAATTGTGTAAATGAACCCGGAGTCTCGGTCTTTTGAAAATAAATACCACGTGCTAATTTAGTAATTTTCAAACAATATCACTACGTTAAATTTGCAGTCTCGTATTATCCCGGGATTTTTATTTAACAAAATGTATTTTAAAAAGCCGCTTCCATAATTTGTGAGCCAAAAATTAACTTTAGGTAAATATGCATCCGATTATCCGACCTCTACTTATAATAGATTTTGAAATGTGACGTCACGAAATTTAAGAACCCTCCCACCCCCTTGTCACACAATGTCACACTTCGTCAACCCCCTCCCTCCCCCTAACCGTGTGACGTAATTTATGGATGGCCCCTTATTTAACATGTCGATATACAACAAGTGCTTAAAATTTCTTGGAGACCTATTTATAAAGTTTATTAGACAATGACTAACGTACTGTATAATTTCTCATCAGCTTACAGGTCGTGTAACTCGGTGTTGGACGTCTGTCGGGAACACGTATGCTTCGGCGAGGAGAGCTGCGTGGTGTACATGCCTCCGGAGTGCCCGGGTTGCGAGCCCATAGCCATTTGCAAGACACTTTAGCAATAGCCATCACGTAAATAATGTCACTGTAATCAAAACATCGTTAATATTGTGCAAGTTGCATGGATGCTTATTTACTTTATAATCCCAGCAACAATAACTTGGGGATGCTGCCGACATCTGTAACTGGCAAAGCGATGAATTCGACGAAACTCTCACTAAATGTGAGTGACAACTAAATGGGGCGCTGTCCCATCTTCAGTTCCAATTAAAAGTAATTAAGAACTCCATTGCTTGAAAATAAAGTAATAATAAATATATAATAAATAATAGTAATCATATTATACTATATTATATAATGATACCAATTACGTCAAATTAATCTACACTTCTATTTAAAGAAGATACTCGTAGATTTGATAGATTTTTTGTTTGTTTGCATTGAATAAGCTCCGAAACTACTTGATGATTTGAAAAATTCTTTGATTATTGGAAAGCGACACTATCTCTGGTAAATATAGGCTATATGATCTTTTGAAACGTTTGTTTAATACCCGTGCAAAGCTGGGGAGGGCTAAATAATCCCTAACTAATTGACTTGTAAAGATATCTTTTAGAGATAAACTCGATTTTTAACAAATATATTGTTGTTATGGTTAGTAACTATACACAGTAAAAAATACATAATATCTTAATTATTATTGTAAGTAACGGAGTTTAAATAATATATACACATAGACTTTATAAGTTTATATAGATGCAGCCCTTATGTCAACCGATATAGCGGCGTATTTCGTAATGTTAATGTTAAGCTTAACATTAACATACCATACACAAGTACCTACCACAACAGTGGTACGTTGACTGGACCTATAAAATTTTTAATAGCGATTTTTGTAAATCAAAGTCATTGTTAAAATTAACAAGCTTTATGAAACTTATACAGACATGTCAGCAGACTTTGAATTAACTGATATCGTAATGTTCACTGCAATCATTTTTTTAAAATGGAATTAACCTGCAAAATAGATATACTTGTGTGTTTACAATTATTTACATTTATTAGTAATATAAAAATAATGTGATGCAAAAATAAATAGTTTCTACTCTGCAATTATTAAAGTTATAAAGTTAATAGAACGAACGGCAATTTAATAGTTATTATATTTTGTCTATTATAAATAAGTGTCTCACAACGTATAGTCGACCATATTATTGTTCACTTAAGGTGTATTACCGTTTGTATTTTACAAAACAATAAAAACAACATTTGCATTGAACCAAGTGACAAAATACGTTATCATATCATAAATGTGTGACAAATTTTTAGATTTTTATTAAATGTCAATATATAATAAATTATATTAAAATCATTTACGCGTATCATTAAATTCAATTTGGATGAAAGTTTTCGTGAAAAGTATATAAGTGTATATAAGTATATTTATGCGTTGTTAGTATTTCAAAGTATATTTTATTTTGTCATTTTATTATTATACTAGCGGACCCGACAAACTTCGTACCGCCTTAGCGTAGCTTTGATGCACTACTTTATTTTGTATAGTTGAAACGATGCTCTTTTAATATAGTCTATGGCTGTGAATGACGTTGACATTCGTATAAAAAAAAATTGACATTCGTAACGCGCGTTTTTTAAAATATGCAAAATTAAATGTATACTTTTCAATATTTCTGAGAGATTTTCTTAATATTTTTTCCGTAAGAACCATCCTTGGACTTCCACAAACATTAAAAAAAAAGAATTATCGAAATCGGTTCAGCCTTTCACACGTGATGCCGTGACAACGCGAAACGGGTTTCATTTTTATATATATAGAAGATAGAAGACTAGCGGACCCGACAAACTTCGTCCTGTCAAAAAGATTTGTAAAAGTAGCAGTTTTTTGTTCCTACTTATTTTATAGATAAGGAAATCAGGTAATAATGTTAAAGTTTTAAAATTAGAGATGAGAGAGAGATTATAAATGTAAAAGTAAACAAATATAATCAGAATGCTCGGAACTGCTCAGCTGTCAGGAGTTACACGTGTTATTGTAAGTCAACCATAAAAGATAGACATATGCTATTGCGGGATGTTTTTTAGACAATTTTATGTAGAATATTTCCGTCATACATGATTTTTATGTGACTTTAACCATTAAGGCTACACACGCGACGGAAGCTAAAAAAATGGAGTTACTTCTCCCGTTTACCCAAAATTTCTCTCTATTGTAGCAGGTGTTATTTTGCGGAAGTCCATTGTATTACAAAGGATATTGTTTTTTGCTGATTCCGCGCAGTTCATGATGACTTGTCCAACAAGCAGACAAGGTCGACACGTGTTTCGTCTCTCAGCGAGACATCTTCAGGATTTGTGAAGATGTCTCGCTGAGAGACGAAACACGTGTCGACCTTGTCTGCTTGTTGGACAAGTCATCATGAACTGCGCGGAATCAGCAAAAAACAATATCCTTTGTAATACCAAAATTTCTCTTCACTACTCTGCTCCTATTGATTGTAGCGTAATGGAAAGTATTCTATAACCTGCCCAGGAGTATGAAGAATAATTATACCAAGTTTCGTTAAAAGCTGTCTAGTAGTTTTTTGTTTCTATAAGGAACATACAGACAGACAGACAGACAAAAATTTTACTGATTGCATTTTTGCCATCAGTATCGATCCCTAATCACCCCCTGATAGTTATTTTGAAAATATATTTCATGCACATAATTGACCCCTCTACAGATTTATTATAAGTACAGATTTTAATTAAATCGTGCACCGTCCTCAATCACTCTCATATTTTACAGGTTTTGTACATCTGGTTGTTCTATGCACGAAAAAGAGTAAATACAAGTGATAAAGCAATGCTATGGTACACTAAACGTAGCAATAAACACCAAAAAATCTTTATAATAAATGATTTTAAATTAAATCTAATCTCAAATTACACATTATATAGAAATAAATCGTATACACATAGCGTTCGTTTAATTCAGCACCACCTACCCACGTACTTAGCGGTCGTCTTGCAACTCGGAAACCAGGTTAACCCATTTACGTCCAGGGTTGGCACCTTTCTGGATTTAGGCGGATCTGTCCGGATTTTCCTTGTTATATCCGGTCTAATTTTCACGTCCGCTTGCAGGTTTTTGATAGGCTTTGGGATTCATAACCAAACACGTTAATTATAAGCACAACGGAGAGACAGATGGCCGTGCTAATAGACTGCAGCTTTCGTTAATTATAAGCACAACGGAGAGACAGATGGCCGTGCTAATAGACTGCAGCTTTCGTTAATTATAAGCACAACGGAGAGACAGATGGCCGTGCTAATAGACTGCAGCTTTCGTTAATTATAAGCACAACGGAGAGACAGATGGCCGTGCTAATAGACTGCAGCTTTCGTTAATTATAAGCACAACGGAGAGACAGATGGCCGTGCTAATAGACTGCAGCTTTCGTTAATTATAAGCACAACGGAGAGACAGATGGCCGTGCTAATAGACTGCAGCTTTCGTTAATTATAAGCACAACGGAGAGACAGATGGCCGTGCTAATAGACTGCAGCTTTCGTTAATTATAAGCACAACGGAGAGACAGATGGCCGTGCTAATAGACTGCAGCTTTCATTTCATTTCATTTATTCATTCATAAACATGGGTAGTTACAGTATAGATGTATAAATATATTACAAGTTCAACCATGTTTAACCATATCGGCATATGAACACTTAGATAGGTCAACTTATTGCTTAATTACAAAATATGAGCTTTAAATACAAACGGACAATTTGTGTAAATGTTATACAATACATGTCAATTACATTAAAGAAATTTAAGTCTACTGGACTGACTTATAAAGAAAACCTATATAACTTAAACTAAACTAATTAAATGTCAAATGGAAAAGTTATTCATTAGTTAGTGGAATGTCATTATACTTGATAATTAAAAATGTCAAATTGAGGTGTAGTAGATGTCCAATAATAATTAGTTATAGCAATACAAAAAGATGACTATTTTAAAATTTACAGTGTCAGTTAAAAACAATACAAAATTACAATTTATCTTTCAAAAAATCACCTATACTATAGTAACATTTGTCAATTAAAAATTCCTTTAAGGCATGTGAGAATTCGGTTACATTTTCCTTTCCTCTTATATAAGAGGGAAGCTTATTAAAAATAGTGGGTGCCATACAGAAGACAGATGCTCGAAAATGATGCGTCTGACTTACCAAATTACACCGTATTAATCCTTGTCTCCTATTTCCCTCTGGATATAGTGCAAATAAGTTAATATTTTCCTTCGTAAATTTAGCTAATTCGTAAATATATATACACGGAAAAGTCAAAACACGCAATTGCTTAAATCGTAGACTCCATGACTCTGTTTGTTTTATTTTACACATAGCTCTTATGCATTTTTTTTGCGCTATAAATACATCATTTTTTCCAGTCGAATATCCCCAGAAAATAATTCCATAGCGAAGGGTTGAAGAGACATGACCATGATATGCCATCAATAATGTAGTCATACTAGTTACATGCCTTAACTTTGATAGTGCATAAGAAAAACTACGAACTTTTTTAATTATAATGTCAGTGTGATTATTCCATGTCAAATTGTTGTCAATTGTTAATCCTAAAAATTTTGTTGAGTCAACTTCTTTAATCTTATGTCCCAAATAATTAATATCAATGTCATTTGGTGCTGTAGCCTGCCTATGTCTAAAGGTCATAAATATGGTTTTGTCCATGTTGATGTTTAAATGATTATCTAGAAGCCATTTTATTAGTCGAGCAAGAGTAGAGTTTACTTGTTCTTCAATTTCTTGAATTTCATTACTAGTATATAATACTGTGCTGTCATCTGCAAACAGTGTCATCTTTTGTTTTATACATCCAGGAAAGTCATTAATATATAAATTGAAAAGTAATGGACCTAATACGCTTCCTTGTGGAACGCCATTTGTTATTATTTTTGAGCTGGATAAATACGTTTTTTCCGCACATGAAGGCATATTTATTCTATTTATGTGTGCGGTTTGTATTCTATTATTTAAATATGATTTCATCATGTCTTGGGCCTTACCTCTAAAACCATAACTGTACAGTTTACCAAGAAGAATGTCATGGTTAACACAGTCAAACGCCTTTGACATGTCCATATACAAGGCTACTTTCGTTAATTATAAGCACAACGGAGAGACAGATGGCCGTGCTAATAGACTGCAGCTTTCGTTAATTATAAGCACAACGGAGAGACAGATGGCCGTGCTAATAGACTGCAGCTTTCGTTAATTATAAGCGCAACGGAGAGACAGATGGCCGTGCTAATAGACTGCAGCTTTGGGGTTGCCTCTCGCATCTTCGATGTTTTTTAAGTTATTTGATTAAAAGGGATACATCATCATCACCATCATCACAGCCTTTTTTTGCGAGGGGAAATGCTCCTTTTGCACCATGAGGCCACGCTGGCAAGGCGCGGCTATGTATGGAGCTCTCCGGTCTGAGAGGACCGGCCTACGCACTAAAACCTCCCGGTGTTCTCTGGGCCCATGCGGGGCACGTGACAGGATCCGCTTTCGCGACTCCACTGCTATGAACCATCAGCACAGCCTATACACGTCTCCAACGAGAGGCCTACGCCTACAATAACTATGTTAGAGCAATCAGACCTTAGTCAGCCACTTAGCCCAGTGCGGATTGGTTGGGAACATATGTACATCTTTGAATTTCTTCACAGTTGTATGCAGATTGCCTCACTTTGGTTTCCTTCACCGTTAAAGCGTCAGAAAACCACATTGGTACATTACATAGCAGAATCGACCAACTTCCCCCCGAACCCTTTAGTTAGAAGTCCAGTACCAAGACAGCGCCATCGTGGCTCCTGATCACTACTTTTATAATATACTATATATAATATATATACTAATAAAGCTTTATATAATTTAGATGTCCACCCATGAGGTCCAAATGTCCAGCTTTAATATTTAAAAAGATGGTCACCCTATTTAGGTCTGACCACGACCGGTTTGATGTAATTTTGAATTCTTAAAAGTGGACGAGGCTTGTGAGCCTGCCTTTTGTGACACCTAAATGCGGGCTTAATTTGAAGTAAGTGCATTGTGAAATACAGTAATGTGTTGAAGAGAATATGTACCAGAAAACTAACGCAGCTTTTGAATCAATCAATAGATAAATTCGAATAGGATATTTCTACTGTTTAAATAAAATTTGGTACACAGATAAAAGACAAATGTACGATGTCAATTTTAATGCAAAATACGTTAAAATATCAACAAAAGTGTGCGTGACGCGGAAAATAGTTCCAATACTGTTTTCATTTTATTTTATCTAAAGAAATTAACTGTCCTCAGTAAAAACCAATGGGGAGAATGGTTGTTCTGTTGCTCGAAATAAGTAGTCACAGTCATTTGACACTAGAAGAACACAGTGTTTGTTATTCGTGCCTATTTCAGGTATTTCATTAAAAAATCTTAATTACTTTCTTTTATCTACCGCCTTTCAAAATATTTAATTCTATATAACCCCCGCTTTGCTGTACTCAAAATCAGTCTACGGATTAACGGCGACTCGTCCGGATGCTGAACCCGGAGTCTACTGCTTCTACCGCTATAACCGCGAAATAACGTGCGCTACAAAGTTATTGTAATCGTGTTAAAATCTACCGCTGTCTCGGCTGGCTACCTGGTCGAGGCTGGTCCTTCAAACTACCGCATCCATCTTCGAAGGCTGTTGAAGAACTGCAGTTCGTGGGCCCGGTGCTGTGACTGCTGATGGTGAGTTGCTGTTAATTTCTGTAGCTATAGGGTACAGCAATTCCCCATAATTTCTTATTCTTTTTCAACTACATTGTCAAGCGACCTATGGTGATATATTATGTATTCCCGCTCCGTTTTTTTTTACGTGTTGGTAGAACCTATTTTCTTTATTGCTAAGAAAGCGCTTCCCACTATCAACCTATTGCAGTCAGTTTGGTTGATGTCGAAATATATTTATTATTTTTGCTCCAAACCTTTTAATGAATATTGTTAAAACCTTAATTATTATACGCAGTCATTGTAATGTAAATATGCAATTCTACTTCTCATGCTTGAGGTAATACCATGATGATAGATTGCGGATTTCACTACTGTCTCTTTTCTGTTTGTGATATTATCCAATAGATGGCAGCACAGTGAGCCACGTGGCGGAACACAGTTGCACATTTGATTTTAAACGGTGTAATGATTAGATATGACTTGGTCAGCGACAGTATTCAGTCAATAAATAAACCGTTATTTAAATAAATAAACATATATATATATTTTAAATAAATAAATAGACACTAGAAGGTAGTTGCAAGGCGGATGTGTCCGGATTTTCTTTGTTATAAAGTAAATATATAAAGTATATATATTATGCCTCACTACACTTAACGCTGATATAGCATCTGAATTACATCACAGCTCTACTCGCGTATCGCTGACATAAAGCTTTGAGCAAGGTGACCGAATGCCTCCGGATGGAATACAGACACTAGACCAGCTGGGTGATTTTGAAACGTCGGAAACTTTTCGAATCCGAATGACATTCAATCCGAATCGAATCCGTTCGACTCGAAAAATGCTATTCTAAAACACCGTCGGAAAGGCCACGGAAACTTTCCGTTCGGAAAGTCAACCATAGAGTAACATGCATTTAATATTTACATAAGATTTACATGAACAAAATAAACAAACTTATTACATTCTATTTTACATTCACATTTCCATCATTCCTTAATCAAAATCTTTTTTTATCTGATTCAATTTATTAACTTACCTCTAAATGTGTTACAAAAGGCTGAAAAGCGTTGAAAATACACTCTTTTGGCCAAAACTCGAGATTCGACAAAAGTTTCCGACAGCAAAAACCTCACGCAATAGTTTCCGTAAGCTAATGTTATTCGTTTCGAATCCTAATGTCGATCCGACATTTCAAAATAACTCGCCTTCGGAAAGTTTTCGAATCCGAACGGAAAGTGGGTTTCCGACGTTTCAAAATAACCCTACTGCATTCTTTGTAATAACAATAACATTAACCTTATAATTAAGACACCATAGAAAGTCAGTCTTGAATAGCATCTTCGACGGCTCGGTAGTTTTAAGCCTTTGTATTAGTTTTTAAAAAAGCTTTCTTTCGCTCCGGAAAGTTAACTAGGTGTTTGATATTGTTCACAACAATATGTACCCGTTGCGAAAATTTATCAGTCAAAAGAATTTGTACGCATACAGCATCTATCAGGTAGTCGCAACATTTACGCAACTTTCAAATCCATTAACATTAAATCAATTAATTGCATTCACGTTTATTTTTAACGAGTTATTTAATTTAACAGTTACTAACAATTTATAATTCTGAGATTAGTACCAAAAATAAACTGGGGTCACAGAAGTTTAGTTTTATTACGATCTTGATCTGTTTATTTGTGTTCATGGTTTTAAACATAGTATTGCTGAGTAGTCACATACAAACATACTCGCACATTCACTTTCACACACATAATCGCGCACACATCTTCATATTGTTCATAGTACCTAATGTGTTATGTATTTTTGTTACTACGTTACCTGCAGATGTTAATGTATCAAACTTTTTTATGCCATGTATTTATATATATATATATATACTGATAGATGAAATAAATAACTCCGGTACTTTTTTAGAGCTCGATTTGGAATAAAATGTTTACTCGCTCCACCAAATACGTGGTAATCCGACATGACAAATAAATTTATTTTCATTGCTAAATATTGACAAACAAGCAAACTGCCTATCTGTTGATCATAGTTACCTAGTGTAAATATAGTTCATATAAGATTTACAACATATCTGCAACACCACAAGGACGAGAATGTTGCCAATTTGCAACTTTTTAACTACTCTGAGATTATACAGTGCAACCTTAATATAACGTAACATAATTAATATAACCTCAATATAACGACTTCCTCGATATAATAATACTAGCTGACCCGTGCCCACTTTCGTTGGGCATAATATTAATAATCCCCGAAGCGAGCACGAACGCGATCCGAATTAAACCCGAAGCCATCGCGCGCCGTCCGCTGCCTGTTTTTTTCTCCGATTCACTTTGCAAAACGGACTACCACGTAAAAACCTTTTATTTTTCGGTTTTTTATATAACCTATGACACACAGCAATAACGTGGCCTTCTATTGCTGAAAGAATTTTTAAAATCGGGTAAGTAGATCTTGAGATTACCCCTTACAATTTAACAAATATACAAATATACAAACACACAAACTTTACTTCTTTATAATATTAGTATAGATAAAGTTCCCGCCAATATATAACTTTTAATCTTATAGTATGTGATTTATGCCGCGACATGTTTCGACACGCTTTTGTTCGTAAAACAATCATTGCTGTTTAATGGAAAGTAATGTTAAACACTTCTGTTCGCCACTAATGGTAAAGATTTATGTTAAAATAGCACAGAAACGCAAAAGGTGTTCCTTATCGGTCGCAGAAAAGCGAAACATCATTAATTATGTTGACAAAAATCCTATGACGAAAAAATTTAACATTATTTATTAGTCAAAGTTGTTTGCTTAGTTGAATTAGTCAAAGACCAATCTTAACCCCAACATAACAAACCTTAGTTCAACGAATAACTTGATTTGATATTATAAGAATATTTTCTTGTGCCTGTCTGTATTCGTAATTATAAAAATACATTTCAGTACAGCACCTGACGGAGAGGAAATCAATTGAAATGACTTTTAGAGCTTTTTATAAGTCAAATGCTTATCGAACGCGAGAACACTATACAAACATTTTACATGTTCACTATAAGCTGTGGTGTTATGCTTAACTCACCGGTCTGAGTTTATCTTATTTTTATTAATTATAACTTAATATGTATAGCTTTCTAAGTTCCACGCAAACATAATATTATAAACCTTATGTGCTGCAAAAGCAACTAGAACAAAGCAAACAGTTCCGCCATACTTTCCCCCGTGGCGGTGAGTTATGATTAGTTGCCACAAAGTATTTTTATTAAACCGTAAACATTCTCTAGTTTTATTCTTGATACAGCTATGTGCTTCTGTTTAATAAAAATAAAATAAAATAAAATTAGCCTTTATTGCTGTTTAACTTAAACATATTGCGTTCTTGTATCTAATCATATTTTTTTTCTAATTATTTTTTTTTATGTTTTATTCTAAATCATCAGCTTCAGGTATTTTTTTTAAACAGCTTGTCTCTCGACAGAGGCCCATGTCGAAAAATTATTCTGTCCTGCTTAACATACGGTAGTCAAACATGGAAACTAACGAAAACCTTAACAAATAAACTAAACGTCTGTCAAAATAGTATAGAAAGAAGTGTCATTGGTGTTAATAGAAGAGATAAAATAAAATTAACAGAAATAAAAAACAAAACTCAATTCAAACAGGCACATTCCGTATATCGAACACTAAAATGGCGATGGACTGGACATATGTTGAGAGAAAGGCAAGAGAAATGGACCAGAATAATAACAGAGTGGTATCCAAGGGAGGGTAAAAGAAACAAAGGTGGACAAAGGAAAAGATGGGAAGATGATCTGAAAAAAGTGTCTGGTCCAGAATGGATCAGAGTTGCAAAAGATAAAGAAAAATGGAAATCTGTAGAGGAGGCCTAGGTCGAGACACAAGCTTCTGTTTAATTTTAGTTTAATTAAAATAGTTTTTGCATGAAACATCGGAAGGAGGACGTAGGGTTTGTACTTTCATTCAAATGAAATGGAACTAATTGGTTCTTCAACATCCCTACTAATATTTATGAACGCGAAATTTTGTATGGATGAATGTTTCTCTTTCACGTAAAAACTGAATGGATTTTAATGAAACTTTACATTTATATAGCTTATACACAGAATTATTCAATAATTAGAATAACACATAGACTACAATTAATACACCAATAGTACACACCAATAGTTTTGGCGGTGGCTCGACCAACTCTTGGTCGAGCCGGCCCCGGGATACATGGCGGTCGAAATCGTGCCCCGTGTGGGCCCAGAGAACTCGGGGGGGGGGGGGGTTTAGTGGGTAGGCCGGTCCTCTTGACCGGAGAGCCCCACAGCCCCACACACGGCCGCGCCTTGCCAGCGCGGTGTCATGGTGCATAAGGTCGTATTTCCCCTCCTAGTAGTACAAGTACACACCAATAGTACACAGCAATAATTCATTGACTTTCAGCCGTGAGACGCTCACTGCAAAACAAACTCATAAAATAACCAGTTTATTGTTGAAGAATCTAGATAACAAAAAATCAATACCAGCATCAAGAGTCTTTCCGAAATCTTCTTCTTCTTTCTCTTATCCTGTTCCCAATTTTATTTGGGGCCGTCGTAATATGTCTTTCTCCTCCACTCTCATTTATCACTCGCCATTTTGACACTCACTCGTTCTGAAGTCTATTTATTGAACATTTTCGAAGGACCTAGAAACCTGATATTTGTGGTCATTAAAACGTGTAAGCTTTGGGTTAACAACCTTCACAACAACTGGGAGGCAATGTGTTTCTGATTTGAATTAATTACCAAGTCGCAAACTTGCAAACTCTCCAAGATCCATGCCTTTGATGGATTAAGCTATAGTATTCCAAGAGGCTTAATACAACAAGTAACAAACTAAAACTAAAAACTAAGTACTTAACGAATTAACATCTGTATATGAAACGAGCTAGACAAAGAATCGGTGGTAAGAAAACCTTTGTAGGTTGACAATGCAAAATAGAAACCCTATTTGCATTAAATCGTTAATTATCAATTTGACCGCACCAATTCCTTCTTCCGTTATAGAATCTACTTGTAAATTAAAGCTTACATTGTAACTTAAATCTCAACTTTGATAATTTTTATTTTGTGGAGCATAAAAATCTCTATTACACAACCCCGCCGACTTTTCGAATAGCTAGAAATTCCAGAAACTTTTATGTATATTTATGAATATAAAATGAATACAATCGCAAATATATAAAATTAGAAAATTGAGACGAAGACTCGGCTGAAGGCCTTTGCAGCCAAGGCCGGTAAAATAAATTTAAAAAAAAAACTATTACACAAAGTCATTGAATAAGATGTCATGTACAGTGTGTGACGTAGAACCAGAGATAATATTGAAAACATAGACTCAATACGTCACTAGTGATTGAATCATTATGGTCCCAATTAATTAAAATCAAAACTTTATGTCAATTCAATGTAATGCAAACAATGCAATAGTTCCGCTCAACTCTATCGTCTAAGTTCATTCTGCATCGTACTTATTCGAAACAACTTGGATCATCTCATTGACAATTTATGAGTTCTGTGACACTTATTTGCAAAGTATTGCACATTATTAACATTACACTATGCATGCATGGTGTACATAATTCATAATACATTATTGCATAATGTATTAAGACTTAAATTACCTATTCGGTCCAAGTATGTTCGTCTAGGGCGTCCTACTAAATAGGCCAAATTTTAATTATTTTTAATTTATTTATTTTTTAATTTTAGGCCAACTAAATTGCATAAAAGGTCCAAATGAAGAATTTGTGACTATTCAATTTTGGAACGTGACATTAAATCCTCCAACTATGTATTCTGTGCTCCAACGCACACACGCACACTCTTTTGACAGATGTTAATAAAGCGCCAATTGACTCTTTGATGTTAGGAACACACCTACATAGCTTAGACAACAGAGTGCTTACAATATGAACTTTATACAATAACAATAAAGCTCAAATTGACTGTACGTTTTAGTTAGAAAACGTTTGTATGGGACACATTTTGCGATTCATTTTTATATATAAGAATAAGAGACGATTAAAAGGCTCACCAAGTATGCAAAGTACTTACTTTGCATCTAAGTGATCTAAGTGACAACGTGACTACATCGCTGTGGTAGATTATTCTAACCAAGCTTCAGTTTGTCCCACGACACCCAAGGGAGGACAAAGAGTAAACCTCCATTATATTCGAATGAGCTTGTTTATACAAGAGGCTGTTTATTTCAGCTTTCAGCCTACAGTTTCGCCCACGCTGTATCGGATTTTCCCATACAAAAGATAAATATTTCCTCTGTAAAAATATGTCTTAAATCCTTCCCTGGATCTCGAAACATCTTCATAACAAAATGTAACAGATTTCGTTCAGCTGTTTTTATAGAATTTTAAATTAGAAGGAAAATGTATTTTCATGTGGTAATAATTACACTTTGTTACTCTTCGAAGAAAGATTCGAGTGTCAAACTAGCCTAATATGAATCAAAAACAGTTGCGTTGTTTCGGAGTTAATGTTAAACTTACCCGTAGGAAAGCGATATTTCCCCCTTACCGTAAAAATTACCCTATATGCTCTTTCCTGGGTCACAAACTATTCTTTACCAAGTTCCATCAAAATCAGTTCTTTAGTCTCGGAGCCTATTCAGTACACACAAAAAACAAATCAATTGTTTTTAGTATATATAAATGACCTTCCTTATTACGTTACAGACTCATGTGAGACAGTCTTATTTGCAGATGATACTTCTTTGTTATTCAAAGTCGACAGACAAAAGTCATGTTTTGACGATGTGAATAGTGCACTCTCCAGAGTCATGTATTGGTTTGAAATCAATAATTTATCATTAAACTCAAGAAAAACCAAATGTATAAAATTTTCGTTGCCGAATGTTCGGCAGGTTGATACTCATTTAAATATAAATGGTGATGTCATTGACTTAGTAAACAATACAAAATTCTTAGGTATTACATTAGATTCACGTTTACAATGGGACCCACATATTGAAGCCTTGGCAAACAAACTTAGTTCTGCAGCGTACGCAGTAAAAAAGATTAGGCTATTAACTAACGTTGAAACGGCAAGATTAATCTACTTTAGCTATTTTCATAGTGTTATGTCCTATGGACTATTGCTATGGGGATCAGCGGCCAATATTGAAAGCATCTTCGTGCTACAAAAAAGAGCGATTCGTAACATTTACAAATTACGGGCTAGAGATTCGCTTAGAGAATTGTTCAAAGAAATTAATATTTTAACTTTAGCCAGTCAATATATTTTTGACAACTTAATTTATGTATATAGAAACTACCACTCATACAATAAAAATAGTGATTTACATAATGTAAATACAAGAAATAAAAATAAACTTGCCGTTCCAATGTACAGGCTCCATAAGATTAGCTGTTCCTTTTTGGGGAAATGTATAAAAATGTTTAATAAGCTTCCACAAAGCATTATTGAGTTGCCTTTGCACAACTTTAAAAATCACATCAAAAAGACACTTATTAGTAAAGCATATTATAAAGTAAGTGATTATTTAAACGATAACACTGTATGGAGCTAGGTGCGGTATCCCAAAAGCCATGCTTGGTAACAACATAATTATTTATTTATTATTTTTTGTCTTTTCCTTTTGACATTTAATGTGTATGTAAATGTACATACGAAAATATTATATTATGTATGTTAGCTTTATTGTAGCTTTAAGTTTATTTTTTTTTTATAAATGACTAATTGTAAATAACGATTAAAGAGGAGATAAAAAATAACCCTGAGAGTTTTCTTGCCAGTTCTTCTCTAGGGCCTCCAATTTCCGAACTGGTGGTAGAGTTTGACGTCAATAAGTGCCTGCAAAGGTCTATGTTGAATAAAGAATTTTTGAATTTTGAATTTTGAATTCTTTCATCTTTGTAAGCGATGGATCGCTGGTGTGAGGAAATGAAGATAATAAAAAGCGAATATGCTGCATTTAGCTGGGGCTGAGCTATAGGCTACCAACGGGGTCACAGGTGGCGGATAGTGAATGACCATCAGATATGGTGGTTAGCTGCGAATATACTGAATAAGCAGTCCCCGACCAAACAGCGGCAGGATTATCAGGTAGTAGTGGGAAGTCTAGTGGGAAGGGCTTCTCGTATAAAAAACTACAGTACCTACGACAGTTCTGTGACATGGCGAGTAAATGCCGCCATCAAATAAGCATTCCCCTGGTGTCAGGCAGCAGTGATACCAGTACTGGCGTGAGGCTGAAGAAATGGAATCTAGTAAGGCTTGCGACCGGATATTAAGAGGCGGGACACCCCTGGCTCTTAAGCTGCGGTGTGGAAGGCAAGTGGGAACCACCACACGTACAATCCCAAAATAGGAGTAAACATGGAAGTACACAATACAGAAAGAATAGTTCTTGACAACGGGCTTCCACGATGTAACATGCCGTGGCGGTCTGAGTCCGGCAAGGTCAGGAGCAAGGCTGACTCTGCCGTCATCATGCGAAATCCTTGTAAAATTGGCACGTGGAATGTCAAAACAATGCTGGATCCAGGTAAATTAGAACAAGTGAAGATAGAAATGGAAAGATTAGAAATAGATATACTAGGATTATGTGAAATAAGATGGGAAGGGAGCGGAGATTATTGGAGTGGTCGTCATAGGGTTATTTACACAGGAGGAGGAGAAACAAGGATCGAATGGCACTGCTATTATATTAAATAAAAAATTGGGAGAACAGGTAGAGAATACGATTCACCACAGTGATAGAATAACGGCAATTAAAATTAAATCAAATCCAACAAACTTAATTATAGTACAAGTGTATATGCCAACCAGTAGCTACCCTGACGAAGAAATAGAAGAATTATATAATGAAATAGATGTGATACTAGATATAGTTAAAGATACAGATAATTTAATTGTAATGGGGGATTTTAACGCTGTAGTGGGAGAAGGGGGGGAAGAAGATAATATAGGGAATTTTGGTCTAGGTAAAAGAAATAAAAGAGGGGAAAGGCTAATACAATTCTGCAAGGAAAATGATTTGATAATTGCAAACACACTATTCCAACAACCAAAAAGAAGACTATATACATGGAAGATGCCAGGAGATATTGGAAGATATCAAATTGATTATATTATTATAAAGAAGAAACATCGAAACCAATTAAAAATATGTAAAACCTTACCAGGAGCAGATGTTAACTCGGACCACAATTTACTTATTAGTCTACATAATTTTAAGGTAAATAAAATTAGAAAGAAATGTAAGCCAAAGAAGTTGGATCTCAGTAAGCTAAGAGATATACAGTGCAATAACAGAGCTCAATATAATAATATGATAGGTGCTACGTTAGAACAATATAAAAATAGTATAAAAAATATAAATAATATTAGTATAGAAGATAAATGGAATAAACTAAGAGATATTTTTATTAGCAGTGCAGAGAAAACCCTCCAGAAAGAAAACTTATACCCCGTAAAAAATGGTTAACTAAAGAGATAGCAGAATTAATGTTAGAAAGAAGAAAATTTCGAAACAAAAGAGATGATAATAGTAAAGACAAATATAGAAAATTAACCAATAGAATCACTGTAAAATGTAGAGAAGCTAAAATTACCGATGTCGAAACCACATGCAATAAAATAGAAGAGTTAATCAAAAAAGGTAAAATGAATCAAGCATATAATATAATACGACAGTTAAATATAAAACATAAAAGAAAAAGTACTGCTATCCTAAATGAAGAAGGTAGGTACTGGTAGATAATAAGGATATAGTAAACAGATGGAAGATGTACATGGAAGACTTATATGATGGAGATGGACTAACGGAACAGGACATAGAAGCTGAGGATGGTATTGTGGGTGATAGTATGGGCCCAAATATACTGCGGGGAGAATATGAAAAAGCATTGGACAGTATAAAGAACGGAAAAGCAGCAGGACCTGATGGCTTATTTATAGAAATGATTAAGAATACAGATTGTGAATCAATGCAAACAGAAATCTTAAGTACTATACAAGAAATTTATAAACACGGAATACTACCAAAAGATTTTCTCGTTAGTAGAACAGTAACTCTTCCAAAGAAAGCCAACACACTTAAATGCGAAGAACACAGAACTTTAAGTTTAATATCCCAAGCCAGTAAAATTTTAATAAAAATCATACAAAATAGAATTAAACAAAAATGTGAATTATACCTGGGGCCAGACCAATTTGGGTTCAGGGAAAAAAGAGGCACCAGAGAAGCAATACTTGCATTAAGAATGTTAGCCGATCGCCGTTTGGAATATGATTTGGATACATATGTAGCTTTCATAGATTTAGAGAAGGCCTTTGATAAAGTAAATTGGAAAAATATGATGAATATTCTGAAGGAAACAGGCTTAGACTACAGAGATAGACGGATTATATATAACCTATATAGGGACCAAGAAACAGTCATAGAAGTCGGAATGGAAAAGACTAGAGCAAAGATAAAACAAGGAGTAAGACAGGGCTGTCCACTTTCGCCTTTAATTTTTAATATATATATAGAACATGCTATAAAAAAGATAAGCGATTCAAATAAAGGAGGTGTAACAATTAATGGTAAAAACATAAAATTCATTCGATTTGCAGACGACATAGCAGTAGTAGCAGAAAACAAAATAGAATTAGAAGCATTAGTGACACACATAGAAAACATTTTTACAGAATATGGCCTTAAAATCAACACTAAGAAAACCAAAACACTTATAATTTCAAAACGAATAGTAAATAACCCAATCACATTAAATAATACACGAAAAATAGAGCAAGTAAAAACTTTTAAGTATTTGGGCAGCATTATTACAAACGACTCTAGATGTACACCGGATATCGTGGCTAGAATAGCGATGGCGAAGGGAGCCTTTAATAGCAAAAAGCATTTATTGAGTTCGCGAATTTCACGCCATACACGGAAAAAGTTAATTAAGGTGTATGTTTGGAGTGTAGCACTGTATGGATGCGAAACGTGGACAATGACGCAAAAAGATAGAAGAACGACTGGAGGCCTTTGAAATGTGGTGCTGGAGAAGGATGGAAAGAGTAAGCTGGACTGAAAGGAAAACGAATGAAGAAGTTTTAAGTATAGTAAAGGAGAAGAGAAATATATTAAGGACTATCGAAAACAGAAGAGGGAAAATGTTGGGACACCTGATAAGACATGACAATTTTCTTAAGACCATCATAGAAGGAAAGATAGAAGCGAAGAGGAAGAGAGGAAGACCAAGAAGAACCTACATGCAGCAAGTGAAGGAGAAAATAGTTGTCATGTCTTATCAGGAAGTCAAAAGGATGGCGGAATGCCGAGATAGATGGAGGGTGCTCCACCGACAAGAGCCCAGCTCTTAAATTGAAAAAAAAAAAAAAAAATGCTGCATTTCAAGAAATTACTGTAGCGAGCGTGCGGTTGCGGTCAAAGTCTTATCAGCACTGACTCGTAGGTACTCGCAGCAACATTTTGACATCTAAATTTTAACTGTTCGCGCAATACCGCTACTGGAGGTAGGTATTTATTTAAACATTTTACAATACAACATGTAATTTCAAAAGTAAAGTTTTATACGAGTATGTATTAGTACTAATTTATATATATACATATATATAAATAAAATATGTAAACCAAGTAACAATAAAAATGAAAAAAAAATATTTGCAGGTACCAAGTTAATTGGTTCAAAGGCAAAGAGATTTCTTCCAACCAACCCTAGATGGTTTTGTGAAATTCTAAAAGAAAAATTTGCGAGGACTCAGTATTTATATATAATTGATTTTAAAATATAAATAATATGAGCGTCGTATTTAAACTACATACAATAAAAATTATTCTTATAATATCTTTTAATAATATTATTAAAATAGATACGATTAATTAATTTGATACACCCAAAAATATATAAATATACATACATATATGCATATAGCTGGTAGCTCATTCCACAATCTATCACCACGAACAATCCCACCACCCTCCCATGGCCCTATCAACCATCTTGGTTTTACGGGCCGAAGCAGCGGGAGATGCGCGCGGAACCTGCATACAGCACTCTGCCGCGCGCACTTCTTCACTCCCTACAAATTGTTTATTTCTTCCTCCATTGTCCCTAGGTCCCTCTCCCCATTCTGGGGCGGACAAACACACAAACGCCTTCGGCTCTCCCCGAGGTCGCCGCGTGTCCACCGTAGTGTTCCGCTAGCTTCGTCTTAATTCCTTATGTCCTCTTCGAGCGGTTGCCCTCTTCTATCTTCGCCTCTGCTGATCCCACTCCTTATGTAGTGCCACCGATGCGCGACATCCCGCAATCGCAGGAAATTCGCCTCCGTCCCCACGAGGTAGCAGTAGTAAATCGGGCCCACCCCAACCGTCTTCACCGTATCTAGTAAAACCCTACGCGCGTTGCTATACAGCCTACATTCCCATAGTACGTGGTGTAGGTCCTCATCCTCGCACTCCCCACAAGGACAACTACTACAGTCCACCAACGAAAGCCTAAAGAGCCTACCGTTAAATTGACCATGCCCCGTCAGCAGTTGAGACGTTTCATAGTCCGGTTCGACCCAAGTCGCCTTGAGGCGAACCGCCACGTCCGGGAAGAAACGATACGTCTCCCTCCTTTTATCCGATGCGTCCCATCGCTCCTGCCAAGAGGCAAGAGCGGACTCAGATGTTGCGAGTCACGCACTCTATCACCACAAACAGTAAAGGAGCGGGAGTAGAATTTGGAGTTCGAAAAAGGTACATTTTAAATAGGGTACCTATGACACACAAGCACGCTGAGGCCGGCCGGATAGAAGGTGGCAGTAAGTTAAAACTACAGCGTAACTATTGAAGAAATGTAGGGGTACTGAGAATTTTAAAAACAAGACATAGATTTACATTAATAAAAATCTAAATTAACTTTATTCAAATATGACTTTATAGAAAGCTCTTTTGAATCGTAAAATTTTGTAACTGTTGTTACCTATCTATTTACATATATTATCTTAAAGAGTTTTGAAGCAGTCTTCGTCGAGTCGAGATGTCGGCAACAATCTTTACAATATTAATACAGACAGTACATTACTTTCTTTTAGAAAAAGTTACAGTTTCATTATTTTGTGTTGTTGTTATTGATATCAATCCGATATAACGCGGGCGAAACCGCAGGTGGAAAACTACTCTCGTATAAAAACACCCTTTAGATTTGGTATACAACTCACGAACACGTGCAAACAAACATTAAACCTTTCACAGAATAATGTAAGCCAAATAAATCCAGTTGTTGTTTTGGAATCACAACCCCGGCATCAAACGTACTATAACTGTAAACACTTGTGTTCAACGTTAAAAATGGGTTGTAACGTTGATAAGAAAGACACAACCAACTCGGAAATAAACCGTGCAGCTCCCAACGTTCCCGGAAGATCGCTTAGATTAAGTTAGAAAACTTTTCTCCGTAGTAATCAGAGTGTAACCGTGCCGTTGAGTGCAAAATTTATGTCAGTTATTTTGCGAAAAAAAACTTTTATTTGCCGAACAAAACACATTGAGTCGGTGACGCAGTGTATTTAAAGTTGAAAACAAGAGAACTCAAGTGCGTAAATTCCCGAGCAGCGGAGTACACAGGTTTTATTGCGATAGTTTTCTGGAAGCCCTTATTTTGATCAAGTCATAAACAAGAGGGAAAGCTTTTGACAGTGATTTACATATATCTCGGGGTAGTCTGCTCGGGTGCAGCGTGCGCGCCTGGCTACCGCGCACGCCTTTGAAGTGCCTCTCTACCTGGGGGATTGTGCTAGTGTTCTCAGACAATTGCCCTCTTGGCGATGGCTCGACCAACTAGGTTGAGCTAGCCCGTGAGCGTGTGACGGTAGAATTGCGAAAACGCAACCAGCCACGCGCCACGGTATGGGTTCAAAGGACACCGAGGGGTTTTAGTGGCCAGTAGGACGGTCCCTCAGACCGGAGAGCCCCACACACGGCCGCGCCTTGCCAGCGCGGTGCCACGGTGCGTAAGAAGCATTCCCTCCCGAAAAAAAAAGGATAATCTGCTCGGGTATCTCTTAGTTATTTCTGTAAACAGTAGTGTTCGCATTTTTTTTATGACCTGCTTAGCTCTCACCACTTGCAATTCTGTCGTAGCATGGAAGATACGTCCATACATATCCTGTGCAAATGTGAGCCTCTGCACCAGTACAGAAACCGACATCTAGGAGGTCTCTCCAGATGAAATCAGAAGCCATCGTGAATTATATAATCGGGATAGGACTTGGGGAGACCGGAGGGTCGTATTATAAAAACTAGAAAAATAAGAAGATAAATATGAACAATAGATTTTGAGATCGAAATATTTCTCATTAGATGATTTTGGATGAAGAAAAATTTACTGAATAAAGTTGATATCTGATTTATTAGTCTATAATAGTTTTTTTTTAAGAATGAATCGTTTCGTTATGTTATAATTTATCAAGGATATATTAGACCGTCTGAGGTAGAAAAGGTTATAATTTAGTTATAATTTAGTTTAGGTTTAGTTATAATTTTGTTTATATTCAAAGTGGATGAATGTGTTAAGTCATCACATATGACAATGAAACTTTAATAATATTATAATTGACATATTGATTATTTATAAACTTTATTGCAAACTAGTCGATTTCTTAACTGTAATTAATGGTGTTCCATAACAACATTAGCATATTAAACATTATTTCATTTCACGAACCATCAATTTAAGAGTACACTGCAGTAGTGATTAATCAGTAGAACATTTTATTTTAGCCTACAAGATTTTTTTTTAATTATAGCGATAATCAGAAAGAACAATGCCCAGTTCCCATACATTCAAAAACCTGTATAACTATTTTTTTGTATCTTGATGTATAAAGATGATTGTGGTCTAAAACTATTAATTATGTGATGAGAAATGCGTGACTAATATATATTTTAATTTGTAATATATTAAAAAATACAATTTGAAGTTATCTGTCATTTTTTGACACATCAAGCATGTTAATCAAGTGGAACCAATGATGTTGGTTATAAATAAAACGAGAACAATTACTCTACGAGATATTATTTATTTATTTTATTAATTTTTGCACACACATACATTACAGGAAAAATTGATTTAAAATATCGAGCAAAAGGTACTGCATATTTCCCTAATAAATTTCTTCCGGCAGACCCGGGTGGACAGATGAACATAACGAGTTAGACTCTGTGTGTACCTACCTTCTAAACATAGTAAATATTACCTAAAAATAGATATAAATAAATATATAAGAGCATATATATATATATATATATATATATACATACACATACAAATTCAAATACATATTTATATACCTACACATATACATAATAATATTACAAAGAAATATATATATATCTATACTACCATACTTACCTACTATATATATATACAAAAATTACATAATGGCTGTTATGGTTCGTGAGATAGTTTTAAATAATATTCCTTAAGGGATACCTTAAATGTGGTTATATTGGTACAATCTCTAATGTAGGCAGGTAACTGATTCCATAGGTGTGCAGCAAAAACAGTAAAGGACTCGGTGTAAGTTTTAGTACTTCGGTAAGGAATGTGGAGAAGCGTGCGTAATCGAGATCTACTAAGCTTATCAGCAGGACGCAAGAAACTAAAACGCTCTCTAAGGTATTGCGGAGCCAAAGGATTATGGAGAATATTAAAAAGTAAGCAGAGAACGTGGTAGTTCCTGCGCTGTCTTATCGGGAGCCACTTTAATTGGTAACGGAATTTGGAGACATGGTCATATTTCGAAGGCCGGAAATAAATCTATTATTATATAGTTTGTTGGCCAAGTACAATAAAAAGCAATGTTTTTATGGTTTAAATATACATAGCAATGCTCTCTTTTTATGTATTTCAGGTTTTCTAAGATACAATACCTGATGACCCAGTCACGATATAAATACACGCCTAAGAAAATCAAACGTTTCGTTACTGACATGCAAAAAAAAACATTTTGCATGTCAGTAACGAATATGTTTCGGACATACAAAGTCAAAGTAGTATCAACTATTTTTTTTTACAATTTCATCAAAGTCTTAAGCATTTCGTGTAGTTATAACAATATTTATATTAACTCCGGCTTTAGATAAGCTTTTCTTTCACAAAATATAATAACATTTAATAAAAAAATAAATGTAATAAATATATTTGTGTTCTTTTACTGCTTGTAACGGAACGTCGACGACATAAATTTTAATGCAGAATTATTTGAGTCATAAATGATTCCAATACATTTTACGACCTGTCAAAATGTTTGACAGGTCTCAAATGGGCATTCTTCTTTGAACGGTTGAGGTTTGTTTTTTGCAACGTATAACATTCGTTTCGATTACAATTTGGTTCAGACAAAAATCCGTATCGTGCTAATAATTTCATCCGAATCGAAATGAAACCTTCACTAAAGCAAAATCGTTACGAACCATAGACACAAATATACTAAAACTGTGTGTTCTAATTGTGCATAACAACATTAAGCATATTAAACATTATTTCATTTCATGAACTTAAAAGTGCCAAATATAACCGGTTCTTCGGTAAAGAATCCAAAAAAACTCTGCTCCTAAATAAAATGAACGTATGATAGTTACACAGAAAGGATTCAACCCACAAAAATAATAAAACGGCAACTATCATATCAAATCAGCTGTAAAACATTTGAATTCAAAAAACATAAAAATCTCAAAAATATCCAGACATGATGTTAAAATAAAAATACAGTCAAATTCCAGCTTTACATCAACATAGGAATGAATGCTAAATTTTAAATAAAAATAAATATTTCTCATTTGTTACTAAATGTTGATTGGATCCTCTCTGTGTAACTATGTTCAAATCTGATTCCGCGTGCTCTATTTGCAATCGTTTCACAACTGGATACTTGTGCAATCGAGAAGCTAATGTCAGTGATAAAAATGCTCTACATGTTTTAAATCCACTTTAACAATTTAATTCCACTGTTATTGATTTGGATTAAATCGATAAATTACGAACACCAGGAAATACTGCAGCTAGAAAACAATATTCTTTAATAGGCACTACGGCCAGACTCATCTGCATTTTAAATGACCTAGTTTCGCGGATAAAACCGTTTAAAGCATGTTTAATTTATGGGCTCGTCTTGAGTACCTTGCCTTTACTGCTTTTAATCAGGATATTTAAACATCGTTATAGAAGGATGGTCGCCGTTCAAAAAGCTGAATCTTTTACAACCATCCTTTGATCTTCTTCTTGTATTTATAACCCTTATAAACTACTATAAACCCTTTTAAAACACTAGAGACGATTAGACAATGCTGTTCACGTTGTATTGTACTCGGTAAACTTCGTAAGTAGTTCCTTGGTAATAATAACGTAACATCAAAAAGATGAACAGAAAAAGAATACCTACAACAAATAACAAATGTACAAGTAATAAATGTAAACAACAAAAAATAATGTATATGTGTATTCTTTAAATGTCCTTCTTGATTTAAATAGGGGATGAGTGCAGTAAATGACTGAAAAAAGATACTTTTTAAGCTAAGGATTCATGGATAGGATAGTGACTCCAACTTTCAGGATCTATTGATAACTTAAGGGTGAAAATTCCATAACCGGACGACATAAGCGAAAAAAAGTTGTATTAGAATAAACTTAGAACGTAGTACAACTAGAAGAACAGGAAAAGAGAACAGGGACTTAGCATTACAGACAGAGACTCAAACTTAAATCTCTGCTTGTTTGTTAAGTTAGAAGAGGATGAGGATATTGAGCACACATAGCGTTATTCCTTTTTAACTGTTCTCAAGCATAGATTCGAACAGAGGCTCCCAAACTTTTTTGTGTCGTAGACCCATATTTTTCGATTTTGGGTAGACCCCCCACTTCCTGATATTAAATACCTATGTAGGCATTCAAGTACCTATACGTGTACTTTTATGAATAATGTTATATCTTTATATTAGAAGATGTATAATGTAAGTGTATGTTGAGATCCATTATCGTGGACCCCCGTTTTCATTTCATGGACCCCCAAATTTATGTTTCGCTGACGTAGACCCCTTGCAGGTGTCATAGACCCCTAGGAGTCGATATAGACCATTTTGGGAATCAGTGGATTAGAATTTGAGTCTCGTTCTGTTATTCGGGTTTTAAGATCGGATGAAGAATTGAGACAAAACAAAATATTGTAAAACTAGCGGACCCGACAGACTTCGTCCTGTCAAAAAGATTTGTACAGTGGCAGTTTTTTGTTCCTAATTATTTTATAGATAATGTCGCATAGCCAACCAAATCGCAAAAAAGTCTAAATGACCTATTACATTTTGTGGCTATTCAATTTTGGAACGTGACATTAAATCCTCCAACGATGTATTCTGTGCTCCAACGCACGCACGCACACTGTTTTGATAGATTTGACTGAATTTCAACTATATGTAGCGTTAATAAAGCGCAAATTGACTCTTTGATGTTAGGAACACACCTTCATTGCTTAGACAACAGTGAGTGCTTGCAATATGAATTTTATACAATAACAATAAAGCTCAATTCGACTGTACGTTTTAGTTAGAAACCGTTTGCATGGGAAAATAAAAGGGTTGTTTTTAGGGTATTTCCGATAATTATTCGAATTTTCCTCATTGTAAAAACCCTCCTTGAACTTCAACGAACATTAACAAAAAAGAATTGGCCAAATTGGTCCAGGCGTTGCTGAGTTATGCGCTTACCAACACATTTTGCGATTCATTTTTATATATAAGATTGGATAAGTACTGTGTTTGGTCATCGTAACAAATGAAAGGCTTAAAAGTGCGCTGCTTTGAAGATTTATAAATATGCCAGATATTTCTTTTTCCTTGCGATTTACATGCAACAGTACAGAAAACTCGACGCACGAGTCCCAACTTGAAATTGAGCGGCTGTTTAATGAATGTTTATTATCAAGCTGGTATTAAATGTCCGCTAAGAATGTTTGTGAAGTCAAAATATAAATGACAGGAATTTGTCACAGCAATGCTCGTTTTTGTGTTGCAGATTACTCTGTATTTTATATGGATGCGGTATGGTTATCAAGGGTAAAGTGACACGGCACGATTCCAGGTGGGGTTATTATAACACGGAAATAAGTCAAATTACGTGTAGGTAATGTAATTGGAGTTATTTGAATAAAATAAACACGGTTATTTGATAATTTGGGTTGTTCAGCTGATTTTATTCTCATCTACGCTATTGTAAGTAGTATTGTATCCCTGCTTATGTTCATGTAACTTTTTTGTTCACATGTGTGTCACGTTTGTTATGAGAGAAACACTAAAATATTGTAGGAGTGCATTAAAAATAATTGGTCCGCCACATTGGATACGCCGCCATGTTGGATTTAGAATGACGTCACACAGTTAATCATGCATTGTCATCCGAACTAAACGTATATACCAAATTTCAGCTCAATCGGAAACCGGGAAGTGGATCAAATTTAAGTTGCAAGATTTGATTACAGAACGACAGACAACGGGACAGGTGAAACTAAATAAAAGCTTGTAAAAATGACAAAAAAGCAGTTCCGTACTAAAAATATGTTACACAAAACTATTTTTTAGAAGCTGAAGATTTTTTTATTTATTTATTTATTGTAATTAGGACCACCAGGAAATGTTATATTATTTCATCTATATATTACGAATCCTTAACCTATAGAATATAACATTTTTGTAAGGCAGCCACAACATACGCCACAAAAAGAAAATAACATAAAACAACACAGGTTTTAACTTCTAAGAAAGAGGTTTTTACTCACGGAATACCAGAAATTGCAGTAGTCTGTTGTTTCATTTTATCGCAAACAGTGATCGGAGAAAAAAAATTGCTTCTGCATGTGTAATAAAAAGATTCCTCGATATATTTATATTAATAGTTGTCAATTCATCAATTTAAGAGTACCCAGCACAAGTAGCTAATCGGTTGAGCATTTTATTCTCTTTAAGAATTTCTTAATTATAAGGAAAGTCAGATTTTTATAACGAATAACATTCGTTTCGATTGCAATTTGGTTGAGACAAAAAGGGGCCGTCCATTAATCATGTGATCTTTTTTTAAGCCCCCCTCCCCCTCCCAACATCACGTATATTTTTAGTACCTACAAAGAATTTTAAAATTTTCAAAATATTACCTTTAATACAGTGAAAAATTTAGAAGAAAAATGAAAAATGTTTTATCGTCGTCGTAGCAAGTCAAGATATAACACTAAACGACGCGGTGCTCATCTGTTTAAAAATAGCGCGCTTGACGAAAAAATAATATACGTGATATGTTACTACGCCCCCTCCCCCTTATCAAATCCCTTATCAAATCAGGATATTTACCCAAACGAGCATCACTACTAGGTGCGTATAGTGTCGAAGGTGATAAACCTAATAATAAGCTGAAGTCATAAGTACGAGTATAGTTAAAAAAACGAAATAGCCAAAACAGACGAATCAAACATTGCAAGACCCCGGCGTAACAGACATCCGAAATCGCCGGGACGCAAGGTTATTATTGCCACATCATTGGGTGAGTTAGACCAAGAAAACTTTGAACTTGAATTTTTAACTTTTTGTTTATTTTGTTGATAATGAGCCGTGTGCCAAGAAGTCCTCAATCGCGTAAAATTGAAAAATCGATTATGGCGCCAGGTGATGATGAGTCAGGATTGACCAATCGCGATAGTATAACCAATGTTACACAAAGAACTAAGTCAAACAGAGATTCTTGTTCTGAAGATCAACTTAACGTAATTAGAGAAGAAATAAGGGCGATGTTCGCAGAACTGAATAGCAATCAAAACAAAAGATTGAACCAAATCATCAAGGATGTGGCTGAAATCAAAGCGCAGAGCTCAGCTATACACGGGAGTAACCAAGAAATTGAAAAATCTGTACAATTTCTCTCTGAACAATTTGATAGTGTGTTAACTAGAGTTGAAACCTTAGAAAAAGAAAAAAAGGAACACTTACTGTACATCGCGTCACTCGAAGCAAAAATTGATGATATTCAAAGGTCTAACAAATCATCTACTATAGAACTGAGAAATGTACCATGCCAATCCAAAAAAGAAAATCAATCTGTACTAGTTGGAATAGTTCAACAAACATGTAAGGTGCTTAACATCGAATATGGGCCACAAGACCTAAAAGATGTGTATGGGATAAATACCAAATCGGGCGGAACTACAATAGTCGCAGAATTCACACAGGCGCTAAAGAAACAAGAAGTACTGAAGACTGCAAAAGCCTTTAATAAGGAGAATCGTAACAACAGATTAAATTCGACCCATATTGGTTTGCCTGGAAAAACGGTGCCCATATACATATCCGAGAGCCTTACTAGTAAAGCACGCCGTCTGTTTTATCTAGCTCGGGATCTAGCTAAATCTACCGACTACAAATATTGTTGGACCAGCAACGGTAAAGTATTTATACGAAAAAACGATGACTCACCGCACATTGAAATCAAAAGTGAGAATGATGTGTTAAACCAAAAATCGCTTAAATGACTAGTAAAAAAATATTTTAATATTTCACTGTTCTTAATTTTTTACGTATTTTTAGTATGTTTATTGTATTGTATTTTGTGTAGTTACTCATGTAATTGTATTGTATAAATTTTAATGATAGTCAATGTTTACCAATTGAATCATTGTATCGTGCTTTGGCCATAACCATATATAGTAAAATCTTATGCAAACCCATCATATGCAAAAACTGTGATCCACATTCAGATAGTTTTATAGCTATAAAAATACACACAAATCCTAAAACGGTGTCAATGATTCTTTACATAAATAATGCAAGCAGTTAATAATAACAATATCGTGCTTGACTTAGATAGCATAAACGCTGGAAAATCGTATTTATGCCCGCCCGAATCATGTAGTTCTATTATAAAAAACCATCATAGTAATCTCACTTTTAAATTAATATCCCAAAACATAAGAAGTGTAAACCGAAATATTGACGAATTCAAAGTGTTGCTCTCGAGAATTAATATTGATTTTGATATGTGTATATTCACTGAGTCCTGGATTTCTACAACTTCAATAATTCCTACACTACATAATTATGATTTGCACTACACAAAAAATAATTATAACCAAAATGATGGGGTAGTTTTATATACTAAGGCTGATCTTATTTGTACTATTGAAGAGCCTGTTCTTAATGATGCTAGCTGTTTGACAGTTACATTAAACAGTAAAACTGTAGTAATAGCAATATACAGATCTCCATCCCACAAAAATATTGCTCCCTTTATTGCGTCGCTTGATAAATTATTAACTAACTATAAATCATACAGTAATATATTGATTATGGGTGATATAAATATTGATATTAGGCAAAATGATAGCGCAAACTCGCAAGAATATCTTAACATGCTTGCAACCCATGGAGTACTTATTGGGCATAATTTACCTACACGGCTAACAAGTTGCCTCGATCATTCAATGATCAAATCAAATAATAAAATGGCTACTCTAGTCTTAGATACTCCTCTTACAGACCACTCAGCAGTAATATCATGTTTAGACTTAGGAAATCAAAAATATCAACCAGAGCGGGTCGTGTCTGTAAATAGAGTAAACTATGAAGAACTCTTAAATGAGTTAAGTAAAACTAGCTTTGAGAAAATACTGACATCAACAGATGTGGACTGGGCTGCAAAGCAGCTAGTCGAAGTTCTTTCCACATTATTAAAAACACACTCTAAGCAAATCCTGATACCTAAAAGAACTCGTTGCCTGAAGCCTTGGATCACACCAGGACTAATACGTTGCATGAGAAATCGAGACAGAATGCATATTAAATGTAAGACCGAACCAAATAACAAAATTTTAAAAATTACTTACACTAGATATAAAAACTACTGTAATGACTTGCTAAAACGACTGAAAAGAGATTTTGAAAGAAATGAATTACAAAAAAAATTCTACCAATCCAAAAAAGACGTGGTCAACAATAAAATCCATTGTCTATATAAATAAACAAAAGAAATCATCTGATGAGCTTTTAAAGATGAGAGACTCTGTAGAAGAGTCGGTGGAGGTGGTAAATGAGTATTTTGCAAATGTGGGTAAGACTCTTGCTGACAAAATTCCACATGATAATATGCCCCAGAACTCCTTGCTGATAAATACTAAATCTCCTAAAAATTCTATGGTGATGATGGAAACAGATAGTCGCGAAATAGAATCTATTATCATGAACCTCAAGAATGAGAGTGCACTTGGGTGGGATGGGATTTCAAGTAAATTATTGAAGATTGGAAAGAGACTGTTAAGTCCGGTGATTTCTCACATTGTTAATCTGTCAATACGTTCTGGCATTTTTCCAGATGCTTTCAAGAGATCGCTTATACATCCCATTCACAAGAGTGGCGCGAGAGACAGTTTGACAAACTATCGCCCTATCTCTATCTTGCCGGCTCTGTCCAAAATAATAGAAAAAGTCATTAATAAACGTTTACTATCATTCTTGAATAAAGAAAACCTTATCTCGAATAACCAATTTGGATTTAGAGCTGGTAAGTCCACTGCAGATGCCGTTACAAGTATGACCGATTATATTGCTGAACACCTTGATAGCAAAAACAAATGTGTGGGTGTATATTTAGATCTTGCTAAGGCATTCGATACTATTTCACCGCAAGCTCTTGTAGCAAAAATGGAGAAAATGGGAATTCGTGGACATGCTCTACGACTTCTTGAAAGTTATTTATTAAATAGAGTTCAAAGGGTAAAAATTGGAAGTGTTATGAGTACTGACTATCCAGTTTCCTTCGGAGTTCCTCAAGGAAGCGTACTTGGTCCAACCCTTTTTCTAATCTACATAAATGACTTATGTAACTTAATTATTGAAAATTGTAAAATATTTACATTCGCAGATGATACAGCTCTTGTATTTCATGGACAAAATTGGGAGAAGGTTAGAGAGATCACAGAACATGGATTGAAATGTGTCAGACAATGGCTTCGTTCAAATAAACTTACACTTAACACGGCAAAAACGAAATATCTGACGTTCAGTATAGCAGAAAATAGCTTACCCGATGATAACTTTAAAATAATAGTCCATAATTGTAATAATAAGTCAACACAAATTCCTTTGTGTGAATGTACCACCATACTCGAACGTGTTACCTCAATAAAATATCTTGGCGTTCTCTTAGATAATACTCTCACCTGGATACCACATATCCAAATGCTAACAGAACGCTGCAGAAAATTAATATTTGTTTTCAAACGTTTACGGCGTGTGGCTGACTCAGTTTTGCTTAAAAAAATTTATTATGCATTAGCTCAATCAGTTATACGCTATTGCGTTAGAGCATGGGGAGGAGCAAGAAAAACAAATATGATTAAGATTGAGAGAGCGCAGCGGGCATTGCTTAAGGTTATGATATTTAAGCCCTTCAGATTCCCCACTGTTCAATTATACACAATCTGCGATGTCTTGACTGTAAGACAGCTATTTATTTTAGACACTATTTTAGTACAGCACAAAGTAATAAATTACAAAAAAGAACAAGATAAAACGCGCAGAAGAAACAGAGTATGTAAGCCATATTTGTGTAGAACATCATTCCTACATAAGTTTCAAATTTTCCTCAGTCCCTATTTGTACAACAAACTCAATAGCATACTTGATATATATTCACTAAACTTTCACAACTGTAAATTGAAACTGACTCGTTGGCTAAAAGAACAATGCTACGACGATACTGAAAAGATTCTTGAAATAATCAAATAATTTTTATTTATTTATTTTTTCTCACGTGTATGTGTGTATCACTCGTCTATATACATTTATATTGTGTGAATCTTGATTCTCGTGTGGATTGCGCTTACAAAAAAGTTATGGCTGGATCATAAGATGCTTAAATTGTACGATACTTTAATTTTAAATATATTTTAGAATAATATATACAAACTTAAATAGCAAAAGCAAAGTTATAAAGATAAAAGTAGGTAACGTTTTTCTTTCCTTTTATGTTAACTATTTAACTTCATTTATGAATTTTCATATGGAATAAGTGTGTGTGTAGCTTAATAATTTAGATCATGGAAGAGATTGGCATCTATAATACAGGCTAGGCCTAGTTTAGATGCCAATAGTTTAAAATATACATGTAAACAATATAACATAGAAAAACTTTTAATTAAGAAGAATATGTAAAATTATTCAGATCGCTTATATTGTTACAAAAATTAGTTCATAGTTTTAGTGATCATTATTTTGATAGTAGGTAATATTAAAAAAATTCTTTGTTACACGAAATAGCAAGGAATTTTAAAACTACCTACATTGCAATTTCGTGGTATAATATCTGTAATTGTTCAATATGTATATATCTTTATATGTCAAAGTGGAAAGTGGAAACAATAAACTATTAAACTAAAAAAAAAACTTATGTTATTTTCGTGAATTTTTATCAAACCCCTCCCCCCCTTTCAAGTCTCACGTGATTAATGGACAACCCCAAATCAGTATCGCGCTAATACTTTCATCCGTCAAATTAAACCTTCAAAAACAAAAACGTTGCGCACCATAGACACAAATATAGAACTGTATTTTTTTTTAGATCCTTTACTGGCCTGGATTCTAGTCCTTTAGACCAATATAGAACTATACATATATTTGTTTTCTGTCTATTACGTAACTCAAATGACAAATGAAAATTATTATCAGCGGAAGCGATTTAAAGTTCATTGCTTGAATTTAAGTTGTGAAGATGTCACTATTTCAGTATCAACCAGCAATGTATTTTGAATCATCACGCTGATAATCATTTTCACTTGTCATTTGAGTGAAACAATAGGCCTGTTGAATGGAAAACAACGATTGGTTTCTGTTTTATTGCCGTCGACAAGTCAAACAGCGCAGTGACGTAATAGCAATCCGGCTGGAGTCTGGAAAACGTATACTGTAGAGTTAATTGTTCCAAGCCATCGAAGGCACGTTAGACTGGGCCGATCTTTAATTGTATTCCTGCCATCTGCTACTTGTATCTAGTAATCTCCAGATCTAAATAGATTATTTCCATTACTCTCATGAAACAGACGAAACCTTTTCATAGTTTTGTAGAAACAATATCACGATTTAATTTTATTCAATGTTGGACTTCAGTCCACCAATAGAGAACTTTATACAGGACATTGTACAATGTACATTCATAAAGAAAATTCATATTTGTGAGAAACTTTAATCCAGTAACTAAATGAATTTATTATGGTAATTAATAATTAATAGCGAAACTGTAAGAGGAAGTGTTACATTTTAATGTTTCTGCATACACGCTTATATAGTGTATAGATAAAATTATTTCCTACCGAAGAAAATTTAAACTAATAGAAATAAATGACGAATGATTATTCATTTACTTATAATATATAATAAACTAGCGACCCGCCCCGGCTTCGCACGGGTGCAGTGAAAAAATGGTTATGGTGGGTTATCCCTAAGAGATAGACATATACCATCGCGGACTTTTTTGTGGATTTTTGTAAGTTGTACAATACTGTAGTACATTATTTTGGTCTATCTCGTAGGGTTCAGCCAGCGTTTGCAATATAAGCGCAAAAAAAACGTGCTTATTTACGACATCACATTAGAAACCTTTAAATTTATCAGTGTTTCTCTACTATATTATGCATTTATTATACATACAAACATTCCTTAAGAATCACTCTATCTATTAAAAAAAACCGCGTCAAAATCCGTTGCGTAGTTTTAAAGATCTAAGCATACATACGGACATACAGCGAAAGCGACTTTGTTCATACTATGTATTGAGGATAATAAATACAAACCGATTAAATATAAAAAGATGTACTTTCCAACTATAAAATTATCTTATGTTCTTCCACGGATCTCCAACTGCTGTTTTTTTTTTTTTTTGCCAATTTGCCAATGTCCTTCTCCGGATCCGGAACTATATCTTTCGTTTTACCGAAAATACAATGTTTTGAACGTTCCTTTGTGATTGGTTTGTTTTGACATTCATGATCGTTTAACGGAATGTATTAGAATTGATTCCCCAATTTGGAATCATTTCCATACAACACCGTTCAATACCGAAACGATGTCGATAACGAAACGAACACGGTCGACACTATCTAGGGACTCAAGAAGCCCTGATCAGACATTCGGCCATAAAGAAACAATAGATAAAAATATCATTTTCCAGAGGAACATTTACTCGTAAAGCATTGAATATATTGGTAGGCGCGCAAAAATAAATATTACTTAATTATTGTTAACAGAGGGAATATTCGATCAGAAAATAAAACACAAATCTTAATTAAACGCGTTCGTCATATTATATCGAATATACTAATATTCGATATAATATTATATATATATATATATATATATAAATGGTGGAATTTTATGAAGGGAAACTGAATCTGCCATGTATAATGAAGTCAGTTACACCATCTTGAAAACGAGATGGACGAATGGCCCCTGTCAGAATTGCGAAAAGTTCATTTTCAACAAGATGGTGCTCCGCCTCGTCGTCGTACACTCGAAGAGGCCTATGTCCAGCAGTGGACGAAGAGGGGCTGATGATGGTGCTCCGCCACATAACAGTCACCTTTCACGTTCCAATTTGAGCCGCCTATTTGGTACACAGTGGTCCAACACAGTGGCCACCTCGTAGCCCCGATCTAACACCACTTGATTTTTTTTTATATGGCTTCGTGAAAAACGAGGTGTATAAGACGACGTACACCAATGTTCAAGAGCTCAAGGATGCATTAATTACCATTTTATGTAATATTTATCCCAGAACATTATTAGCCGCCATTCGTTCAGTGCAAAAAAGGATAGACTTATGTATTCGTAAAAATGGAAATCATTTTGAGCAATTTATTTCGTAAACCAATTTCTTAAATGTTCAAATGATTTTACAGATAGATAAAAAAGTTCAAAATTTTACCTGACCTATGAGTTTCGAGATGATTTATCATATTTCCGTACGAAATGTATGGGAAAGGTTTTTGGCGATTTCTATATTTCCTAGTACTGAAAGCTAAAATGGTCCATAGAGTTTTTGATCCCCACATGAAATAGAATCGATTGTCATAAAAAAAAATTATTGGACTTATGCATTTTTTTGCCAACTGTAAGTTTTTTTACAAAATCTGTGAATGCAGTTCAAAATATGTCAAAAAGTTAGGGAAGGTCGTCTAAGAACGTTTTGCTGTAACTGCAACGGTTAAGGTACTTGCCCTTACTGCCCCGTTTCAAAAATACACCCTGTGTATATATATATATATACAACTCTGCTAAAATATAATCCACAAGTTCAGGAAAACTATTGTTCTAAAACCGGAAATGATGAAAGGTGTTACAAATCTGTTTGATTGATGGCTTAGAAATATTGGAGTTGGGGTGACCTCACCTCAACGCCAGGTGTCGCTAAATGCCAATAAAAATGTCTGTTATAAATACATGAAGCCCCTGATTCACGTCACAAATCACTTCAGATAAAGGCTTGTGATTAACTCTTTTGATTTGTTTGCTCCACCATCCCCGTCTATTCTAATGGTATAGTTACCGCAACTTTTCCGCACATAAATATTATAAACTAGCGGCCCGTCCCGGCTTCGCACGGGTAGACATTACTCTTCGCAGCGTATGCGATGAAAGACAATTTATGGCTAATTTTTTTACACCTTCGGTTGGTTTTAATAAGAATTTCTAAAGATTTCTATAGTAATCTAGTACTAAATATAGCCTATGTTACTCAGTGATAATGTAGCTTTCTAATTAAAAAAGAATTATTGAAATCGGTCCAGTACTTTTTGAGTTTATTCGTTACATACAAAAGTACAAATCTTTCCTCTTTACAATATAAGTGTAGACTAGCTATTGCCTGTAACTTCGTCTGAGCAGATGGCAGAGCTTTTGTTACTTACTTGACACTTTTTATATATTTAGGACAATTCACATAATCCCTACTAATATTAAAAACGCGAGAGTTTGTAAGTATATATGTTTGTCACTATATATTATAAAAATGTTTACTATACCTATGTTACTTTTTTACGTAAAAACTGCTAAAGGAATTTAATAAAAAAGTTTATACATTAAAATAACACATAGTTTACAAATTATAAATATCTTGTGCAAATTGTTAATATACCAGAGGTTTAACGTAGTTAATATCCGTTTTGAATAAATAAGGAAATCTTGAGAAAAATACGTGTTTATAATATCGCAAATTATTTTGAAGTACATAGAGGACGTATAAAAGATAAATCATTGACACACACTGACAGGATTCTATACTTAAATCTAAGAGAAACATAATACTCATTGATATGGTCCAAGAGTTAACTAGACAAAGCAAGTATAACACTCTTAATATCCTCTCTTTGTCGAGTTCAGCCAGTGATGTCTTCTCTTCCATTACACATTCCAATTTTCTTACATAGCATCATCAGCCTGGGCCTGTACAGCGGCTTGGTCATCATATCAGCCAACTGAAACAAGCAAGTATAACACTCTTAATACAAATTGTCTAAAATATACCGATAAGTGTCAAGCAAGTAGGAAAAAATCTATCATCTGTGCAGACGAAGTCGCGTCACTACCTAGTATCTTTATAGATTGTATCCTACGTGTCATTCTGATTTCCATTCAAGCCTAAGGCCGTTTGTCCATCACCGCCGTCACCGGACCGTCAACGAGATCGAAGCCGAGATCAGGATAACGTGACGGCGATCGTTTGGTCCACTGCGACGATCTCGGTGGTTCAGTCTGTTTCTTGTAGTTGTCGTGCGTGGTAGTGCATAGAAATAAAACTAAATAGGGAATGGCTGCGTTTAACCGACGACAACTTCTCCTACCTCTGAATATTAGAAGGCGTAGGCCACTTCCTTAAGTTTTATCCCACAAACATTCTTTACTCTCTACAATTTCTATTAATTAATAAATGTCGTATTAAAATTTCTTGGCCATTTTTTATTTATTGTATGTCGTAATACGTTTTTAAATAAATAATCAAAAGCTACAACCCGACACCGATGCGGTACCGGCGTAGGTAAGTGGTTTTTTTTTTCCTCAGGAGAGGAGGCTGAGAATCCGTCATGGATATCAACGCAACAGGCAAGCAGGGATGCGTTGATTATGTCGGATTCCTGGTGAATCGAGGCGGCTCGACCCACCAAACCTACCGACTAAACTTAGGCTGAGTTTAGTCGGTTAGTTAGGCCTTTGGTCCTAATGACCCTACTGGCTTTATTGATGAGAGTCGCACCTCAGGAGAGGCACGGTTAGCACATGGTTAGCCCTATGGGGAGGGCATAAGCGCTAGAAGAAGGCACGGTTCACCAAAGTGGGACCGGCCTGTATTGACGGGAACCTACACGTGGCTAAGCAGAAGGCTGCCGAATAGGGGGAGACAAAGGAGGCGACGGCTCAAACGCCGCCGCTTGCAGGTCTAGAAGGTCCTGCGTTAATTGATTAGGGGGGTCGCTTAGGACATGTCATGGTCTACGTGTCCTCTGCCAATATGGACTGAAGGTAAGTGGACACGTAATGACATGTTTTGTATTGCCCCCACTTCGGCCCATCAAAATCTCGGGCCGAGCTCTAGCGGAAGCGACAAACTAAGCAATACGAGTACTTCGGCGGCCGGGATGGCGCTCGGGTGACGGCCGTGCGGTAGACACACTGCTATAGTAAATGTATGTATTGTTAAATCGGCGTCGTCATAACGGTGACGGTGGTTGGTGGACAAACGGCCATAAAGCCCTTATTGCCAAGGCTTAGGCTGAGTTTAGTTGGTAGGTTACGCGGTCGTACCGCTCCGGTCGTGTGGAATCCAACATAACCGTGACACTTGCCGTTGCGAGGGTATCCTGGGCACGTTTCGTGATCCTTGTGACGGAGTGAGGAAAAAAAATCATTCTGATTTCTGATGTTAAGTTATTCTTGTATAGTTTCATTAAAATCCATTCCTAGTAAATGGATTTACGTAAAAGAATAACAAACATACAAACTAGCAAAGCAATTAATTATAAGATTTATTTTCTGCACATTAACAAATAACAAACTACGTAGTAGTACTACAAAACGGAAACACGTTTATATTTACATTCAATATTTAGTTTCTTTTTATATACTAAAAATATAAGATCAAATTATAAGCTAAGCGTGATCAAAATATGCCAAATTTAGGACAGAACTAAAAATACTACACCAACTAGCCGAATTTGAACGCAGTTCTGACGCGATACGAGTAAAGAGATATCTACCTCTTGTTTGTATGTAACTTCGTTCCTAATGCAATACAATGTGATGTTCACGTACAGAATGGAGAGAGATTGCAATTACGCCCGTGGACGTTAACCTCGTTATAGAGCACTATCATCATACGAACCTTGCAATTTAACTACGGTGACGTGGATAATGCAATTCGGGATTTAACAGTAGTTGCTGTTAAATAAGTTTAGCTTTTTAAAACTTTCCATCTAAACCTTTCAAAGTACAATAATTCTGATTAGCTTCCCCTCCTCAACGCAGAAACCTTAGGGTTGTCTGCTGTCTTACGCCGATGTGACGCCTCTCCGTCTGGGGATTGTCCAAGTTTTCCCCCCTTGGCGTTGGCTCGACCAATTCTAGGTCGAGCCGACCCCGGGGCGCATGGCAGTGGAGTCGCGGAGCGTGCCCCGCATGGGCCCAGAGAACACCAGGGTGTTTTAGAGGGTAAGCCGGTCTTCTCAGACCGGAGAGCCCCACACACGGGCGCGCCTTGCCAGCGCAGCGTCATGATGCAAAAAGAGCAATTCCCCTAGCAAAAAAAAAATTGTCTGCTGTCTATTTGATATTTTATTCAACCCTAGAGCTTCAATCTACCATAAGTCACGATTCGATTTTCCACCCATGATCGTCACCTCCGTTCATCAGGCAACCTTTTCGTCATCATAATTTGCTTGAAGGAAACAACTGCCCATTATTTGTAGGTAGATAGTTTTATTTGTATATGTTTTTTTTTTATGTTTCTCGAGTGTATACTTTTGAAATATAGGTTATATATATATTAATTATTATTATACGTAACAAGTGATGTCACAGCGTGTTATAGTGGATACATATTTTATGTCAAGTAGCAATGCCAAACAAATGTTATTACAATCATGATAGATATTTTCTTTTGATTTTTTATTCTTCTTTTCTTAGTCTCAATCTTGTAGAATGCTATTTGTAACTTCGTAGCCCTCTACTCTCCTCATAGGGTGATGGCTGAAAATCAGTGTTTTGCCGTTCTAAGGTAAAAATCCCCACTGAGCCTTGGCCCTTTCAGGCACTGCAACACACATGCACATCTAATTCTTACCGTTTTTTATTAGATTTTTATTTTTGTGTATACATTGTGTTTAGTGTGTTTTTGCCTGAATAAACGTTTTATCTATCTATCATTTACTGTCACTGCAATTCATCTGTGGAATGATCTCCCCTACCACGTCCAGGCGTCTAAATGTAAATGCATATTTAAGAGAATGGTTCGTGTACACTATCAGAACTCACTTACTTTTAAACACCTTAATTCTCAATTAATACTGTTTAAATATTTCGAGTAGCTTATATTAGCGTGACGTATGTCTTTATAAATTATAGCATATGTGTTATTATGTTGTATAAGTTATATTATTGTTGTTTTATTAATTATTCGTACAGTAGTTTTGACGTGAAAAAGTAACAAACATGCATCCATACAAATTTTCGCGTTTATAATTTAGAAGTCTATGTATACTCAACTCATTGCCAATAAATTAAAACAAAAAAAAATGATATGTCAAGGGCCCGGAATTTTAGGTAGAGACCAATAACTAAAAAAAATACATAATTTTACCCAGTTTTCCGTCTAAATCAAAGGATTTCGTTTATTATTGTAAAGAATTTCTTAACAAATTTATTGTTAAATGCTAGCACAGCTCATTAACTTTGAAATAAGGCCACTTTTGTGTATGTAGACCAAATAAAATCGTAAAACAGCAAGATTTAATAAACTCCTTAAAATACGAGAAATAACATTTTAAAATAGCTCTCATTCATAGGGGTGAGGGATGCGACCCCCATTTGTATAGGTTTTTGTCGATAAAACTTAACATACAACACGTTGGTAAAGTATCTGAAGTCCGTTCCCTAACACACTGTATATTTGTGTATGTATTAGATAGTAAGTTTGTAATAGTTTTGATCTTTGTCTGCGCTATAAACAGTTATTTATAACTTGTCTTGCCTTGTTGTATTAAGTCCGCCTTTTGTACTTTATTTATATGTATATTGTGACATATGAACATAACGAAGTACAATGTCTAAGGTTGTTGTTTTAAGTATTGTACTCAAGATTTAGTACCGTATTAATAAATATTTAAGTATAGTTCTTTTAATCTCGTCTCATCCAAATTTCCAATCAATATGATAATGGAGTTAAGATTAGATACTAAATTTAGAAATACCTAATTCCAGTTTTAACCGCTAATAAGAAACTACACATTATTGAGAGGCGTTATATTTGCTATTAGATAAGCTCTATCACAATTTTGTGTACTTTATATTAGCCTGGCAAGAGGCCATCTGCAATCATTTTTAACTTTTTAGCTTCTTCTCTAGCTTGTCGCTCAGCATCTTTCTTCTCCGCTTCGGCTTTCTCTGCTTCTGCTTTCTTCATGGCCATTTCAGCTAACGTTTTCTGATCCAGCTTAAAGTAGTTAATAGGTTCAGGAATGTACTTCACATCTTTATTGTTCATGTTTTCTATAAACTTTGTATAACAAAATGTACCATCTTCCGGATTGAAAGTTTTATCTTTGATAGCTAAACGAATCCAGTCAACAAATTCTATTTCTGTTAGAGGCTCGCCCCAATTCATTAATTCTTCTTTAAGCACTTCAAGATCTGCTACTCCCGTTTCGTCATCGTCGTGAGCTAAAGCAGCAAAAGCTTTGGTCACCGCCAGCTCAAAATCATCACCCCAGTTCATCTTAGCTTCAATCATAAACAGCCACTCGTGATACTCGACGGTATCGACTAAGTCGTCTTCTAGAAACATAGTGTAGAGCTGCTGAATTTCTGCTGTTTTAGGATTAAATCCCAATTTCCTCAACATTAATGGTATCAATTCAATTGGCACCTGTCGAATATCAAGTGTCAATTAAAATAATTAACAAATAACGACATCTGAAAGTGAATGGGCGTGTGAGGAGAGGAAGCCGAAGAAAATATGGATGAACTCTGTGAATGTTGATATGTTAAAGAAGAGAGTGAGTCTCGAAATGGCGACCGATAATTTGATGAAATTTGTCGAAAGGCGCTAGATGCTAGCAGCCAGCAAGCGATCGATGTGGAGAGTTGGAAGAGGTCTATGTTCAGCTGTGAACGTCTTACGGCTGAATTATCATAATTATTTTACCATCATATTCATTGATCATTTTCGTCATTTTCTGTTCTGCCGACTACAGTGCATATGCTGTCCAAATGAATCATCAAGAAACAAGTTTCATGCGAAAAGCATTTAAATTAACAAAACGCGACCAGGATAGTTTTAATATTTATTAAGTGGATTATTAGTAGTTAAGGAGATTCTAAATTGCTTATAAATAAATAGATTGTCAAACTGATAATGAAAATCTTCATTTTTTTATATCGTTGCTGTTCACAATAAAAATAACAGATACTGCAGGCTTGTTTCTTAAGTATATTTTTTCGTATTACCTTGTCAATTCTTTCCTCGTCATGAGCCTTAAACATTTCCTTGAATTTCACCAAATCTTCGTTGGTGAAACATGCCGGTGGAGGCGGTATCTTTTTCGGCTTTGGAGGAGGACCAGGAGCGACAACTTCCTTGCCTTTGCCTTTAGCTTTTCCTTTTTCATTAGCCTTAGCTTTAGCTTTGGGTGGCATTGTTCAGCATACTTCAAAACACTTATTTTTTTTTTATGTATCCAGATCACTGATTGAACATTATTATAAACATATGTTTCTATGCCATTTTACATAAAATATTACATTGTTATAGAGAACACCTCATACCTAAATCACGTGGTCGGTTCCATTTTTTTTTCGTGTTTTTTATTTGTCATTACCTATTAGTACTAATATCCACTAACATACTGACCTCTTTGTTAATAGTATATCATTGTGTTATTCCTCTATGTTCTCCGGTATGTAACCTCTGAATCCTTTAAATAAATCTTTGACTAATACGTTTACTAGATTGGCAATACATCGCGGCTGACGAGACCCATAACGTATTTTGCCAATCCATACTAATATTATAAATGGGAAAGTGTGTCTGTCTGTTCATCCGTCTTTCACGGCAAAACGGAGCGACGAATTGACGTGATTTTTTACGTGGAGATAGTTGAAGGGACCAGACCAAGGGACCCGCACTGGGCCAGCGTTGTTGACTAAGGCCTAATCGCCCTAACGTAGTTAGGGTAGGCTCGAGCCCCTCGATGGGGACGTATATGAGCTGTGATGATAAGTTGAAGGGATGAAAAGTAACATATATAGGCTACTCTTTATCTCGGAAAAATCGACAGATCCCACGGGATGCGCAATAAAGGCTTCGGTTAAAAAACTACTGCACAGAGTTTCATGCGGTTTTCATCAGTAGATAGAGTGATTTTTGAGCAAGGTTTTGCGGTATTTTTTGTCTCGGTATAACGGATAGTCCCACGGAAGCGCGATAAAACTTTCGCGCCATAAACCGACTTCCGCGCATAAGTAGCCGTCGGCAAAAGCCCTCTATAGACCCAATCCCGAAATCCACGCGGGCGAAGCCGCGGGCAGACAGCTAGTGTTGAATATTGCGACTGTTTATGTGATATGTACCGCACAATCACGGTAAACTTATCGATACGTTATGTTCATATATGTTACAGAGCATTAGAATATCAGTAACCTAAATTAACGAAACCGCAGTAGGGTGCTTAATTGTCAGTCAAGTAATTTTCAATAGCTTACGATTGTTCTACGACTACTTTTAATACTATTGTGAATAATTAAAATAGCTTTTTACAACATATTTCATAGAATATTTTTTTAAAGTAGGTACAATTATAATAGTATGCATTAGGTTTTCCTTGACCAGTTCGTGATATATGATTAAGTATATATGAAATAGGGTGATTATGAACGTCAAACTTACTTGCTTTACATGGCAAACATATAAAATCGTGGCTTTTTCTTACGAAAACATTTTATTGTAATTTAGTTTTTTTTTTGTGGAAATCTGTAAACATTCAGACATGAATGTCAAGTACATTTTTTATCATCTTATATTCCAGATTAGGTACATCGAAAAATCTTGTTGAAAAAATATCTATACCTAATTTATCGATAGTTTCTATTTTTACAAAGTTATAGGTAAAACATAATGATATCACGTATATATTTCTATTATATCACGCTCACGATTTGCCTATATGGTTCTTAGAACTTAGGCACAGACTGAGTTGGTAGGTCTGCCTATATGGTTCTTAGAACTTAAGCACAGACTGAGTCGGTAGGTCTGCCTATATGGTTCTTAGAACTTAGGCACAGACTGAGTCGGTAGGTCTGCCTATATGGTTCTTAGAACTTAGGCACAAACTGAGTCGGTAGGTCTGTCTATATGGTTCTTAGAACTTAGGCACAGACTGAGTCGGTAGGTCTGCCTATATGGTTCTTAGAACTTAGGCACAGACTGAGTCGGTAGGTCTGCCTATATGGTTCTTAGAACTTAGGCACAGACTGAGTCGGTAGGTCTGTCTATATGGTTCTTAGAACTTAGGCACAGATTGAGTCGGTAGGTCTGCCTATATGGTTCTTAGAACTTAGGCACAGACTGAGTCGGTAGGTCTGCCTATATGGTTCTTAGAACTTAAGCACAGACTGAGTCGGTAGGTCTGCCTATATGGTTCTTAGAACTTAGGCACAGACTGAGTCGGTAGGGTGCCTATATGGTTCTTAGAACTTAGGCACAGACTGAGTCTGTAGGTCTGTCTAAATGGTTCTTAGAACTTAGGCACAGACTGAGTCGATAGTTCTGCCTATATGGTTCTTAGAACTTAGGCACAGACTGAGTCGGTAGGTCTGCCTATATGGTTCTTAGAACTTAGGCACAGACTGAGTCGGTAGGTCTGCCTATATGGTTCTTAAAACTTAGGCACAGACTGAGTCGGTAGGTCTGCCTATATAGTTCTTAGAACTTAGGCACAGACTGAGTCGGTAGGTCTGTCTATATGGTTCTTAGAACTTAGGCACAGACTGAGTCGATAGTTCTGCCTATATGGTTCTTAGAACTTAGGCACAGACTGAGTCGGTAGGTCTGCCTATATGGTTCTTAGAACTTAGGCACAGACTGAGTCGGTAGGTCTGCCTATATGGTTCTTAGAACTTAGGCACAGACTGAGTCGGTAGGTCTGCCTATATAGTTCTTAGAACTTAGGCACAGACTGAGTCGGTAGGTCTGTCTATATGGTTCTTAGAACTTAGGCACAGACTGAGTCGATAGTTCTGCCTATATGGTTCTTAGAACTTAGGCACAGACTGAGTCGGTAGGTCTGCCTATATGGTTCTTAGAACTTAGGCACAGACTGAGTCGGTAGGTCTGTCTATATGGTTCTTAGAACTTAGGCACAGACTGAGTCGATAGTTCTGCCTATATGGTTCTTAGAACTTAGGCACAGACTGAGTCGGTAGGTCTGCCTATATGGTTCTTAGAACTTAGGCACATGGTCAGACCGCTCTGGTCGCGTGGAGTCCGACATAACCTCCGTGACACTTGCCGTTGTGTATCCTGGACACGTTTCGTGCTCCTTGTGATGATTCTCAGCCTTCCTCCCCGGAGGAAAAAAAATATTTTTATCTTAAGTAGATTGTCTATCTTCATTTCTTCAAAACTTAAATATATTGAAAAATGATATTATATCCCTTACCTTTTAGTGGAACACTATTTATATAATTTTAGGATTGTTGCATTGTATAAATAAATATATCAGTCGTACTTACATAAGGAATATTTGAGGATTATCGTACGTTACGAAATTACACTCAAGCACTGCCTGGTAAATGAATGTGTCTGAAAAACTTAAATGAAAAAACTTAAATGAATGTGTCTGATTGAATGGATTAAGTAACCAAAAAGTAATTTAGTTTAACGCCATTTAAAGTCCTTGCAGTTTCGAAGTTCAAAGCTGAGGTTCTTAAACGCAGAAAGTTTTAAGAAAATCATGTAGGAACAGAGTGTAGCAGGTAACCAGTACTGAAAAAAGAAACAAATTGCTATAAGGACAAAACAAACGTTCTGTAATATAAATAATTTCTAAACTCTTGACGTAAAAGTGCGTTTTGACAGGTATCACTTCTATGTGGGCGTGTGGTGGTAGAATCGCGAGAGCGCACCCCGCCACGTGCCCCGATATGGGCTGGAAGGACACCGGGGGGTTTTTAGTGGGTAGGCCGGTCTTCTACCGGAGAGCCCCACACACGGCCGCGCCTAGCCAGCGCGGTGACAAGGTGCATAAGATGCATTTTCCCCCCGCAAAAAAAAAAGGTATCACTTCTATAGTTTATTTGCAAAAAGTATTAATTTTGACAGATAAATTATTATGTCGACACCAATTTTTTTTTTGAGGCGGAGGAAATGCTTGTCCGTGGAAGATGTTGGTCTCCGGCGCACTATCCCTCCCCCGAGGGAGTGGAGGAGGAGGAGTGTGGGGCTCGCACCCACTAAAAACTCCGCCGTGTTCCTGCTCTTCATTTCGCCGGAAGTCGCAGGGTCTACCGAATAGTATGGCTTCGACGCGACTCTGGCGAATGATGTCGACACCTGTCAAAATGTTTATGTTATATTGTGAAGACTATAGTGAATATTTCTGAATATCGACATCCTAACCACATCCCGTAATCAAACGAATTGTCCAACCTATTGTCATGCCTACCAAATATACATTATGACTTCATAACAATCGCCCGAACTATTTCGGACGACTGCAACTACAAACACGGCAATAGGTATAGTAATTAATAGTACTTCTCGGAATAGGTAGTTTATTTTATGTACTTGCAGAAAGAAAGTCAATGTAAGCGTAACATGGATATGTCATAGAGTTTATATTTTGAATTTAATACTGGCTGGGTTGTTTTTGTAAAAGTGAAGTTTGAAGTTTATTTGAATATTGATGTCTGTTGTTAGAAATTATTTTATGTGACGACGATATGTTTGGAATTTAGATCAGATTTTATATATATTGTATTTAATTATTTTAAACTGTCATGACAGTGTTGATTAAATAGAAAGTGGTTATGAATTAAATTATTTGCTTTTATTACACGAAGAAATTTTTATAACAGGTTATGGGCCCAGCACGCTTCCACTGCGCATACTAAAGATTTCGAAGAGACGAATATTAATAATTTGGAAAATAGTATAGAAGATGGTTACAGGTTTGAGAGGAGGCGTGTTTATTTTGATAATAGAAATATAGCTAGAAGAAGTGAAATAAGACGAAAGAGGAATACTATAAAGGAAGATACAGGTATGATTGTTAATGAAGATATGATTGGTGTTGAAGAGAATAATTTTGATAAAGATGGAGTTTGTAATGAAGATAGGGTAGTTGATGAAGAAAGTCGGTTAATGATGAAGAGAATTTTGTACATCGTTGTGAAGAAGAGTAATAGAAGAAGATAATTTTGAAGATAGTGTTGAACAAGTTTTATTAAAGAGGTGTTTTGTATATGGTTAATATTATGTGTTCTGTGGGAGTAGGTTAATTCATGTGTTTCTAGTTAATGTGTTGAATAAGTATGTAAACACAAAATTCAGAGGGGATGTTAGAGGTTGGAATTTTGTCTATGATTAGCTATTTGTCAAAATTAAAATATACTATTATGAGTTTAAAAGAATGAAGCGTGCTGTGCGCTAGATATTTACTCATTGGAAGAATGTTTTGATATTGTGATATTAGTTTTATTAGAAGATGAAGTGAGGTTTCAAATGCATATTAAATTCAGAGGGGCTGTCATAGAGTTTATATTTTGAATTTAATACTGGCTGGGTTGTTTTTGTAAAAGTGAAGTTTGAAGTTTATTTGAATATTGATGTCTGTTGTTAGAAATTATTTTATGTGACGACGATATGTTTGGAATTTAGATCAGATTTTATATATATTGTATTTAATTATTTTAAACTGTCATGACAGTGTTGATTAAATAGAAAGTGGTTATGAATTAAATTATTTGCTTTTATTACACGAAGAAATTTTTATAACAGGATAAACCTAAATTTTTCTGTTTTTATTTGCTATTCGTTTCTTTACGCGTATTTTTGTAAAATTTTATACAACTTATTATTACAACAATAAGCTAAAAGATGAAATACTATTTTGAAAGTTCAATATAATATTTTTACAATCTCTGAAAATAATATTGATGTCAAAAAATCGCAAGTACATAAAATTAAACTACCTATTCCGAGCACTAGTAATTAATATATACAGTGTGTATAAATAGAAAATACAACAAACAATAAAAGTTACCTCTAGGCGGTTGCAATATTAAAACATTCATAATCCAGGTCGTAATATGGCTTGTAAACTGGTTACGTTTTGGCAATTTGTCGGACTTTGTTCATTACATTGCGCCAAATTAAACGTTATTGCTGAGCAATTGAATTGTGTCAGGAATACGACTGTTTCTCACGTTTTCAGACTGAACGAACACTTAACTAAATCGTCAAATACTGTTTAGTCAAACGTCTTATTACAGAAGCTATCTTTTACGGCCAATCGCGAAATGGGAGGATGCCAGACGCTATTTTCCGGATGACTTGCTCACTGCCTCCAATGCGCAGTTTGCGTTTTACGGACTTAATTTGGTCTCTTGTAAATATTTGTAAATATCGCAGTGCTGATAGCTCTGTTGATTACAGATTTGTGCATTTTCACTGGTTAGATCAAGAGCTTTGATGATGGTCTCGGCATTAACCGGATCTAAACGGATCCGGTTATTGAGCCCGCTATATACCAATATATTACTATCAAAATTTATGTTTATCAGACATCCCTACGAGTGAATCATGAGATAATCTGCATACACCTGTGAAGAAAGAAGTTTTTTAAACCATTATTTCCAAAAGTATTTACGACCTACCAGACGGTAAGAAGTTATCGTAGTCTATTGTCACCCGCAACATTGTATAAAAAAAACCTTAGGCAAGATTTTCTGTATGGAATACCATACAGAAAATCTTGCCTGGGAACTTAATACACGATTGGAGCATGATCGGAAAGCAATTCTTCAGAAGTCGCCTGCATCTGTGAAATGGACAAACCTATCCGCTATAGCCAGTGAATACGCCTACATACCCTAGTTTTTAAATTATATATTAACTTTGAAGTACTTAGAAACATTGGAATTTCTCACCCGTTTTTGTGTAGTTTGAAATTATGTAGATTATGATATTTTCTTTTTACAAATGTAAAATATACATATAGAACATAATGTTCTTAACTTTTCATTTTCACAAATGCTCTTTCCCTTGTAATAACAATAACACTAAGAGAAATATTATTGGTAGCATTTGAAGATACTAGATATTCTTCAGTTATTTGTAATACTAAATATTATTTGCCGTTATTGACACTACAAAAGAAAAGAAAAAATTATTTATTCAACATATGCTTTTAAAACTACTTATTGACATCGAAAAAACGTAAGCTAATAAGAATAAAAAGATTGAACATGCATGCGAACAAGCAAATTAAGTATATAATTTGTTAATATCAAGTGAACTGGATATCAATCAGTGTTATATAAAAAACTTGTATAAAAATTTAAGAATCAATCTCAGAGTTAACGATTGTGACTCCAAGAATTTTTGAATTTTCCACCATTCTTTCTAATCACATTTCATTGGTCAGACTCAATGTAGCACTGATTCGGTTCAGTAAATTGATATTTCTTTAAAAATCATAACATTATTTATAATTGAATGTACTCTACATGGAAAATATGTCAAGTAGAGGCGCCTGAGCCCAAACAAGAGCTAGCCTTGTATGCCTTTATGGCCCATATTACAGAATGAGACTCAAATCAAATCTCAGCTTGAGTACAATTAGAATGGAATAGAGCTACAGGGGCTCAATAGCACCATCCCTTTGTATACTCAAGATGATATTTGAGCTTAAGTTTGATTTTAGAATACGAACGTATGGAGTATAACAATACAACGTAATACCGAGTACCTCCTTGGAGTCTGTAGTTGTTTCGATATAAAAAATAATTTAGATCGAGGTAGTACTTATCAAGAAATGTTTAAAAGGCTTATTGATACGAGTTACTGGTGCAGTGTCATGAGGAAAATATCCTTAAAAAAGAAAGGCTCCGTGGTTTTATACTTTTTCTTTGCTTTATAAGTTTAAAAAAATAAACTGACGCTGTGTTGACAACGAAAATTGACATATCGTTAGTTACCTAGTGTATATTTGCCTCATATTTTAAAGCTATTTTATTTAGAAAACTGTTTTTGAATAATTTTCGAATCTCGCGAGTTTTAAAATGGTTGCTAGAGTTGCTGGAGTATTTGACGAAAAGCTAACAGAAGCTATAGCTAATTCGAAAATATTAGTAGTCGGAGCCGGTGGGATAGGATGCGAAATTCTCAAAAATTTGGTACTTACAGGATTTCCACAAATTGAAATAGTAAGTATTTCAACGTAATAATTGTTACAAAATACAATAACAATAAACGTTCAAAATTATAACAACAAGAATTAATTGATTACATGTACAATGACGTAGGGTTCTGCTGGCTTAAAAATGTTAGGTTAGACAGTATTCTGTACCTTTTTTTGATTTGGATTTTCTGTGTTAAAATATTTATTAACAGCATTTTATACTACTTTTACAGATCGATCTTGATACTATAGATGTAAGTAACCTGAATCGACAATTTCTCTTCCACAAGGAGCATGTTGGCAAATCAAAGGCACAGGTTGCAAAAGACAGCGCTTTAAGCTTCAATCCAAATGTTAATATAGTTGCTCACCACGACAGTGTGATCAGGTAACAAATATTAACATATTAACAAATATTATATTTATTATATATATTAACAAATATTAGAATAACAACAAGACATGGCTATAAAGGCCAAGTTAGCAAACCTTTAAGTATTGAGCCTCCAACCTCTATAAGACAGGGAGAAATTGATTCCCTGTAGCTATCCACTCTTGTCATGATCTTTGTCTTATGGGAATCACTACTTAAGTCTAAACATTGTATGTAAGTTTTCCATGCCTCAACAAAGGTGCATTAGCATAGTATACAAACTGATGGCAAATAAATAATCAACAAGGACCTTACATTTAAGAGCTAATGTCAGGACTAAACTAAATCAAGTATGAATAGTTTAATTCCATAGACTTTACCACTGATTCTAGTCAATGCAGTCAGTTAATAATGCCTTACAGAATAATTACTTCTAAGTAATTTATGAATTTCTATTTTAATATTTGTTTGTGCTTTTAGCAATGATTATGGAGTAAGTTACTTCAAGCAGTTCAATATAGTAATGAATGCATTGGACAATCGTGTAGCACGTAACCATGTGAACAGAATGTGTCTGGCAGCCAACATTCCCCTGATTGAAACTGGAACAGCTGGATATGCAGGACAGGTAAGGCAAAACTATAAATATTTTGATATTTTTTATGAGTATTGCATAAAGTGTGAGATTCATGCAGTGATGTTTATATGGAATATTATATTGTGTACAGATCAAAAATCACTGTATCTACACAAGTGATGATACAGCAAATTTTGATCCAAACTTCCCAATACTATTACTGCTTTAGACCTCACTCTACGCCTCCTGTGTACTGTCAATGTCTTACTCCTTACATTACACCATGACATATTTAGACAGCTTAGTCTTATTAAACTATGCTTAAGGTTTAGTACTGTCTAAATATTGTATAACCTAATAAGAGAGAAGAAAATGTCCAAGGAATCAAAAAAATATTGAGAATAGATACAATTTTTTTTTATTATTGTACATTAAGTCTATAAGAAAATTTTATCAGATGTCATTGAAATAGAATCAATGAAAAACTACTGTTTGAACTAATGAAAAATATTATGGACAGGTGGAGTTGATAAAAAAAGGCCTTACTCAGTGTTATGAGTGTCAGCCTAAGGCACCACAAAAGACATTCCCTGGTTGTACAATTCGAAACACTCCATCCGAGCCCATCCATTGCATTGTATGGGCTAAACACCTGTTCAACCAATTATTTGGCGAGGAGGATCCTGAACAAGACGTCAGTCCTGACACTGAAGATCCTGAGGCTGCTGGGCAAGCAGCAGCAAGTGCACTGTCTTCTCAAGCAAATGCCAGTGGGAATGTGGAACGGAAGAGCACCAGACAGTGGGCAGCAGAGACAAATTACGAACCTGAAAAATTGTTTTCAAAGCTATTTGGTGATGACATTCGCTATTTGCTGACAATGGAAGACCTTTGGAAGACACGCCGTCCACCTGCACCTCTTACTTGGAATAACTTACCAGGGAAAGATGATGCTCCAGCTCAACATTCTGGGTTGCCCGATCAGCGTGTTTGGTCTGTGCATGAATGTGCCCAGGTATTTTTTTTATTATGACTATTAGTTATAAGATATATAAAGAAATATTAATATGTAAAATAAGGAATTATAAAAACTAATTTCTCCTTCCCATTATTTTTATACTACACAACAATGTTTGTCACATTGTGTTGATTAAGTTCTAAAATTGCATAACCATTAAAATGGTGAACTTTTCTGGAGACAATAACAGCCGAACCTTTATATTATGCCAGGTATACGTATTCTTTTTTGCCACTAATACTGGAAACTGGATCACTTTTAACTATTTGTGGCAAAAAAAAATTGTTTCTTATTGCCTTACTCAGCAGACAATTCACTTCATTTGTGAGTTACACAATGTTGTAATTTAAGCTATTATTTATAGTCTTTTTAGGAAAAGGTTTGTCAGTGTTCAAATTGAATCTTATTTAGTATTTAAAAATAAAATTACTAAGAAGACACAACATTATAGAATTTGATATGATAACAAACAGGAAAATTAAATGACAGTTCTATTAGGTATTTTTTTTTTAATATTATTAGTCACTGGTATTTGACTCAAGTTTTCTATTTCGTTTGAAATTTCGGCATGACTAATAATTACACTAAAGCAAACAAACGTCGACTTTTTGGCAAGAAACTTGTTCTACCGTGATTATTCTTCATCCCATCTTACTACTTTTATCCTACTGTTAAGTGCAATGTAAGTGGGCGCAACATGTGTTCTTCTGAAATTCCTCTCTATATACATCATCTCCACTTCTGCCCCTGCTCTTATTTCTATTGACAATTCCTGTGATAACATGACTAACCCCTTATCACATATCCATACCATAGTAATCTGTTACGTGTTATCCTCTCTGTAACTGAAGCTACTTTCAAATTTAATCTTTCAAAATCTTGCACAGATTCGAATCACATTGCACAGTAATCTCAACATTCTCATCTTCACCCTTATATTGTCTCCTTTATTGCCCAACATTCAAATCCATGTATAATTAATTAATTACAGATCCAATGATTGACATCCAAGCTGCATCTATCCCATTTCATACAGTACGGTCAATATCACCAGCATGTTAATTTCACAATAAACTATTGAGTAGTTAGTTAGTTTGGCTGGGCTCCACTTAGCCTCATGATTGGGCCATTGTGCGTCCTTCTCCTCCTTTCTACTCCATCCACCCCAGTTCCTCCCAGGACGCCAGCAGCCTCCTTGGGCTGCTGCATGCTTCTGGCAGGGACGCCGGGGAATGGACAAGTTTCTTCCGTTGGTCGGCCACACTTGCACATTCCATAAGAACATGCTGTGGCGTTTCCTCAGCCTCCATGCACCCTCTGTCTGTTATACCAATTGTGTACAGGTGTTTGTTTAAAAGGCAATGTCCAGTTATGGTAGCTATGACTTTTCGGAACTTGTCTCTCTTTAGTTTGATAAGAGAACAGGCAAGCTTCTTGGAAGGTACCGGGACTGCTTCCTTCGTTCGCTTGCACCCCTCCTTGGTTATCCATTCTTTTAGGCGTAGTTCCTCTGTTCTCTTGCGCAGCCAGGTTTTTACTTCTGCCTGTGGAATGGGCATTAGGGTTTCTGGTCCATACACTTTCGTGTTGGACCCCCTTTAACTATTGAGTATTGACCTTATGTAATATTCACTTAAAATTCACAGGTTTTCGCATCCAGTTGTAAAGCACTGCAAGCTGATTTAAAAGGGCGCCCCGAAGGTGATCATCTAGTGTGGGATAAAGATGAAAAAAGTGCAATGGATTTTGTTACTGCCTGTGCTAACATTCGAGCTCATATCTTCAATATTCCAACGAAGTCAAGATTTGAAATAAAATGTAAGTGCAAATGTAAAAAAAATAAAATGATATCTGAAATGTAATTAAAATTACGACATTTTATTATATACCAATTATTTTTTTTTCAGCAATGGCTGGGAATATCATTCCTGCTATAGCAACTGCCAATGCTATCGTAGCTGGTTTAGCTGTACTCCGAGCACAGGGAATACTGAAGGAGGAGATAAGTAATTGCACAAGTGTGTATCTCCGCCCAAAAGTTAACCACCGGGGTCAACTATTCGTGCCAGAAAAAAGTAAGTTACTCATATCAACATTTCACATTGTTTCTTTTACTTGAAACCATATTATCTACAGCTCCTATATTTCGAAATTATATACAAAGGAGAATGCCAGGATTCCCTACAAGACTCGGCCTGAACCGACAAAATTGAACTATATGTCATAAGAAAGGAAAACAATTATAGAATTTAATAGTGTAATTACTTTTTTATTAAAAGTACACCAAATAAAGTTATACCTCTTTAAAGTTCACCACTTACTCACTTAATACTTCTGATTTTAAATAGTAAATAAAATAAAAAATAATATAAAAATAAAAAAGCCTTTTTATTTCTTGTCAAAAAAATTAATTAAAGTTAAAGTACATCACAAATAAATTAAAAATCAACAAATATAATTTCAATAATTAATTAAATTAAGTTAATTACATTGCAAAACTCAATAAATCTGATTCGTTATTACTTTCCTAATTAAAATTTATATAATTCATAAATATTAAAAATTTTATATTAAGTTTATTAAAATTATCTGTATAAATAACTTAGCGTAATATATATATGTAATTTGATGACAATTATAATATTATATTATTATGTTGAGCAAGAACCCTTCTTCAGGTGAAGGCCTGAAGTAAATGATCAATTAAGTTAATGCCTTGTTAAATTATCCTTACATACGTGTTTTTTATAGTAAAAATATACTACTCACATTATTTTAAAATGTATGAAAAAAACAACACATGTCATACTTTTTTTTACAACAATTTATTATTATTCATCAAATAGGAAAACGGAATTACTTCACGGAAGAAGTGTTAAAACTTTTTGACATTGACGTGACTGTCAAAATGTTTTATTTAGTGTTGTCAACACTATAATAACATTATTAGATTAACGGTATCGATAATCAAATGTTATATATATCTAATTACATCAATAAAAATATTATTATATACAGAAATATAACGTATCACAATTTATTATAATAGAGATTACTAGTTACGACTTACACATGAAGTAATAAATTTACTTGCATATCTTCATAAGTTATTATATTATTGTAATCGATTGGCAAGTGCAATTTCGTATCAATAATGTTATTTAGGTGTTGGTAACATTTCCAAGTCATCAAATTGTTGTGAAATGTGTTGATAAATTAAATTACTATTTAAAATTACTTTTCAACCCTGTACTTCTACAGATTTTAATTATATTGTATAAATTCTTAATGTTTTTTAATACGAATTCTCATAATTATAGAAAATCTGTCAGTGTTCAGGCCTATTCTTGTCATTTTTCTTTTGTGTAAGTTATTACTTTAGTACATTTTACTAAATAAATTAATAAATATACAAAAAAAAAATCTCATTCGTTAGGGTGCAAACCCATGATTTCATTCCATTCCATTGAAGGAATTGTTTGATTTGATTCACGCCCCAGTTTTCTCCATTGTTTCCTTGTGAAGAAACATTCACTCATCTTCAGTTTCAGCAGTACACAACAGAGCGTTTTTATAGGAATTCACAATGCACTTGTTTTTCTCTGATTTTGTGGCCTATCATGCGGGTCATAATAATTGCTTGCCATCACGAGATCCGTCTCATTGTTTGCATCTATGACATAAAAAATAAAGAATCCGTTCCAAGTAGAGTTTCTCTGCGAGAATTCTTGAATCGAGATTTCCTGAGAAATTTTGCCTTACTCAAGACGGGACAAAAGTGGTCAAGAAATCGAGAAATTAAGTCAAAAATTTATAAAACTTAATACGAATCCGACTATCAGATAATGATTTAAATGCCCTCGTATTTTTGAAAGCTTATTTCCTAAATAATAAAAATACCTACTGGGCTATTGGAGCAGTTTCCTCTTTAAATTGTGATTATAATTATTTATTAGATTCAAGTATACTTACGTAACAAAAAAGTATATATATAACAAAATATTGAAAAGATGGACTAAAATAAGTTATCTGTACCTTATTGTTATTCGTTGTAATTATGAAGCTAGTCTGATTGTTTGATTTTTATACCTAATTATAAAACTGTCGTTTCAATTATACATTTTAATAGAAAAGTTTGTAGTACAGAGACTAAAGTAAATTATATAGTATATAATGTAAGGTACTAAATTATATTGTGGAGACATGACGGCATTGTTTATAGAATATATTTTATTTGTTTTTCCCAAAGATGAAGACGTAAAATTTTACGTTTAGTCGTAAAATTGTGGGTAGAAATAATGACAAAAGATCTAGCTAGATTTTATTTCACTTAATAAAATTTTATATACTTACTTAAGTTAAAGTCAATTAAAACTAAAAATAAATGTTGATTGATAAATGTTGTTGAATGTTGCATAAAAAGCGTAGTTTTATTGTTAAAGCACACATATTAAAAAATTCCATAAAATTCCACCTTTAGGGTGGCTCTCCTAAGTATCATCTGACTTCTCTTAACGCTGTAGAGCGCCAGGCGCTGAGGTTAATTGATCAAAACACTAGCGAGTATAATCTTTAACTTTTGAACAATGTCGTGAACTAGTTTTAATAGAATATACTTTGGAGTCCCAAACTGCTAATACCCATAATTATCACTACTCTGTATCCCACTACATCCCAGATTTTTCTATGTCGAGAATGAATATAGGCTTCTATTGAATAAGCATGCTCCACCTTAGCCTGCAACTGTGATTACTATCTGACGAGATGAGGCCAAGTGCCAACTCAACTGTAATAAAAAAACATCTATGTAATGATATACAATTAAGATCTAAAATATTTTAATAATATTACATTTTCTAAATATTGTATTCTATTTTTCAGCACTGACACCACCTAATCCAAAATGCTATGTATGTGCGCCCAAACCAGAAGTTGGCCTTGTTTGCAATCTGCAATCTCTTACGATCAAAGACTTGACGACTGCATTCAAGGAGGGACTAAACATGCAAGCACCAGATGCTACCGTCGAAGGTAAAGGTCTGGTGGTATTATCATCAGAACCGGGAGAAACAGACCACAATAACCATAAGACCCTGAATGAAATGGGTCTAAATGATGATTGCGCACTGATTGTTGACGACTTCCTACAGAACTATGAAGTAAGAGTACGGTTGCAACAAGACAATGAGGAGAAATCTTGGCGTATCGTCACAGATACTGATACTCCCATGCCAGCACCAGCGCCCTCACCTGAAAAAGCGAAAACAGCCAATGGCGCTAATGGTTCGGACGAACCTAAGCCAGGTCCTTCAAGGACTCGGCAAGACAGCGATAGTGATATGGAAATCATTGAAGAAGATGAAGATGAGACAACTGTTAAGCCACCAAAGCGCAGACGCACTGAAATTAGTGACGAAATCGTAGAACTATGTTAGTGCATCTAGATTGTTGGTTCAATACTTTTATACATTTTTTTACATAATTATATGAAGCTCATTTTTCATATATATAATTATACTAAATAGTTCATACAGATCTAAACAAAACCTCAAATATTTTTGGTAAATGGTTTTTATTTCTAACAGCATTTGTAATTTAAAAATAGTTTCAATAGAGACAAACTGAATGGAGCAAAAGAGATCTTTAATTACACTTGGGCCAATTCTTATAAAAATTATTGCAGAAATGAAACAGATATTTGATCAATACGAGTGTATAGATTTCTTGATGACGTTATAATCTGTGTTCTGATTGACCAATGGCCTCCAGGTAGATTTCAATAATATTGTCGTGTTTTCTAACACTGATCCATATAAATGTGTGTTGGTATCATTGATTAATAGGTAATAAGTAAGAATTCCTTTAAGCGTTAATTATAATCTATTTCATAATTATAGTCTCAAAATAAAGTATTGCAAGCAATAAAGAAGACTTTTTACATGAAAACCATACTTTATTAATTAAATGCAACATTCAAGTTTACACACTATATCTTAATACTATTTGTTTATTGAAAATCATCACAATCATTGTAGGCACCACTTTTATGGAACAAAACAGTTTTACAATTATGGGTGCTACCGGGTCAATGATTAATATGAGCATTAATTACACACACAACAAAACACATTAAACACATACACACTTTTTATATGGAAATGCAGATCTTCAAGGCTTTTCTAGTATAAAGAACAATTAATAAACCAATTGTTAACAGCACAATTAACTCTTGTTTACTAATTTAACAAGATGTGATCTCCAATTTTCTCATCTACCAAACTATATTAATTCATAAAAATTTGAAACAGATTATCAAAACTAAAGTTCATGTTGCTCATAATTTTGTTTATGATTCTTACTTTTCTCTATAATAGTGATGACAGATCTTGTATTCAAAGTCATTATTGTGATATTAATGAATAATCAAACTATTTGTTCAAAGCTCTAAAACATAAGTATCAATTCCAATTAATTGTATAAGCACATTCATCATATATTCACACTGACCAAGCAAACATAGATTTTAACTGCAATACCTACAATAAAATAGTTGTATTGCAGAATTAGCTTTATTATTGTAATATCCACATACCAGTTAGTATGGTACGATCTAAATATTTAACCAAGGATTTGTCATGCTACATATAAGAGTATAAATAGAACTGAACATAAGCATGAACACATTTATGATCACAAGCTATTCCCTTACAAGTAAGGCATAAAAGGCTGCACATCGAACTACAAACAATTTTGGGAAACATTGGGTTATATACTGTAACTAATGTTCACAGAAATTTAATGCAACTGTTTGGATGTTTGCTATGTTATACATGAACATGCACCAATGACCTAATAGTACAAAATTTATACTACAAAACTGTATCTACAAAAGACCAAATTTAATATGGTCTTTTGTAGATACAGTCAAATAGAAAGAATACTATGGATTATAACTATTATAGAACACTAAACTTTGTCAACAAAAAAGAAATTTGATCAATCTTTTTTTATAACAAGAATTACTAAGTTACAAACAGCATGTGCCACTTAACCAATTTGAACTTATATGCTTCTACCACCCATTGCATGTGTACAGACTACACCAGTTAGTGCCGCACTTAGTATTTTTGAATACAATGTGTGAGATGGGTACCTGCTGCAAAGGCCCCTAATAAAGTACAGATATAATATTATACACAAATAAAGAACTACTTTTCTGGTAACATTCCATATTCAATAAGAAAACGTTCTAAATCTGTAGCAAAGAAATCATTTCCCAATTCATTTGACAACTGAACAAAGTTACCAATAATTTGACCTCCTTTGTATACTAAAAGTGCTGGTACTCCATCGATTCTGAAGTGTCTGCTCAACCCTGTAATGTCTGCAGCTATTCTACAAAACTTGACTGTAGGGTACTCTGATGCAAGTATTTGCAAGCAACCATCAGTTGTATCACATGCTGTAGACTTATGGCCAAAAATATGAATGACTACTGTTACTCTTTGGTTTTCTTTGTCAATTGCCTCCAAGAACTCATCCTGGTTTGAAAGTGTAATAACTTTACCAAACTTTGGCACTTTTTGCAGCTGTGACAACAATTCTTGCATTCTTTGCTGTTGAAATTTCAGGAGAAAATCATCATCCAACAACTCACTCAGTTCATCTTCAAGTTCTTCCATTTTCTTGGATTCTGTCTCTTCACGTTCTGTTTTGACAGACATAGTAAGTCTCTTTGCTAACGTGATTCTTTCTTTTTCATTTTCAGCGCGATTTTCTGCTTCTAACTGTTTGTACCGTCGCCAATCCTCCAAAACACCTTTGGGACCTGTGTTTGTAGCAGAGCCTGACCAACTGTTTGCTGGAGGTAGAGATTCCATACAAACTTTTGATGAAACTGGGTTGTTCCCTTCTTCGTCACCACTTCGACTATCCTCATAATCTGAAGCTTCATCTTCACTACTACTGCAGTAATTATGTAGCTTCTCTCCCAAAATTTTATCTTCTAACGTTGCCATATTTTTTTTTATTATTTGTGACTAAATAATAAATTATACGTAAGTATATAAATGAAACAATTAAACATAAAATAAATATGTAAAAAACAGAGTTCAATCGACACAGAACATACACGCACAGATGATAACAAATTTTCCAACTATATAGATTTTTTTTTAATTTTATGACCTGGTAAAATAGACTTTTAAGTCATAACTAGAGATCGGATAATCGGATACAAATATTTACCTAAAGTTAGTTTAAAACAAAGTATGGAAACGGCCTTTTACTGTTTTGTTAAATAAAATTTTTCACCATTTCTGTTTTTTTATTCAATTATTTAATTGATTATTGTTTTAGTCAAACTAGCTCACTA